>PVKZ01005290.1:0-56906 GCA_004027375.1 Macroglossus sobrinus
GGAATGAGGACAGATGACGTGGCCTGAGCTCTCACTGGAATAAAACCAGCACCAGATTCCTATAAAAACAACTTCCTCCTCCTCCACTCCCTGCTGTCTTCCGGCCTTTTAAAATCTATTCTTTTTTCAGTCTAGAGCAGTGGCTGGCTTCTGCTCATGTGCCCTTCCTCTGAGGTCTCAACTGACAAGAGCTTCCAGACTGCTCAGAATGGAGGCGAGGGTGGCAGTTTCCGTGTGGGGGAGTGCCTGAGCCTTAGACAGGCACCGAGCTGACTTCTGTCCCCACCACCTACTAGCTGTGTGACTTCAGGCCAAGAAATGGAAACTCGGCCTCCTCATCTGGCAGATGGAGACAACGGCTCCCTGTCAGGGGGCTGTGAGGGTTCCCTGAGGTGGTGACATCAGCTCCTGCCCAACACACGATGAGCACTCAGTGTGTTGAGATCTTGCTTCCAGGTGTATCTTCTCTTTGGCTCAAATACATTTTTATAAAGATTCTCTACAGGTTTGCACATTCTTACATCAATAGAGCCAAAATAATCGCGAAGGATCCTAAAGTAAGGAAGTACCAATAAGAAAAAAAAGTTACATGAAGATGGAAAAATGTCAAAAAAAAATCTGAGCCTATGGAAACAGCCCTCCACAGCCAAGCCTCTGGGCTTCAAGATGTCCTTGCTGCAATTGCCTCCTCGCACGCTCATGCTATTTCCCCCCTCCCATCTCAGACATGCTGTGTCACAATTCTGCAAAGGCCGGTCGAAGACTTCACACCGTCTTATACACATATGCCGAAATGGACCCAACAGACATTCTCAGTCATAAACACAAAGATCTATGTGAAATCATGTGCTCTGTAGAGTTTTTAAAACCAAAGGGCTGGAAATAACTGAAATGTCCATTTCGTAGGAATGTGATTGACTACGTGATGGTGAATCCGTGGAGTGGCAGACCCTGACGCGTCTGCGAAGGGAGGAAAGACCAACAGTGCGTTCTGGTGTCGAGTGAGCTGTGTGTGCTGAGCAGAAAGAACGAAGTCCAGGACAGGGTGTGTCATTGCGAGGTGCGTGTACGACACACGTGCACTGGAGTGTCGTGAATGTAAGTCAAGGGCTGTGTGACTCAGGCGGGGGCAGGGCTGAGGCCGCAGTCTGGGGAGGAGGAAGGTACTGTGGCTGCTCTTCATCCAGACGTGACAACAAGGAGACATGTTCTTCGGGGGTAAATATGGGAAATTTATATGGAAGAGGCATTTTAAGAACTTGAAAAATATATCAAAAGATAATAGACACATATGACTTATAGGAACCTGACAGTACCAAAAAAGTACGTGGTAAGAAAAATAGCCGGTCCCCTCCCCAGAGACAGCCGCCGGTCCCACCACCAGGACCCAGTTCCCCCGGTGACTTCTCCACTCAGAGATGAGCTCGCTTTGCGTCATCGGCTCCCACGCCTGACCAGCCCCCCTGTGACCTGCTGGCCAGAGGTAAAGGTGCCATACGCGGTGGCGGAGTCACCTCTCCGTATCTGAGTCAAGCCCGGGTCTGGTCCTCCTGGCCTCACAGAGGGGCTATTTCTCCTCCTTGGAGCCTCCACTATCTTTTCTTCCTCTTTGGAAGATGGGCCCGGGCAAAGGCAGGATTGTCCCGCGTTAGGGAGGAGGGGAGACGAGCAATAGCTTAGGAAACTGGGAGAGGGGAACCTTGATGATAACACACACCCTGTATGGATGTAGAGCTCCAGTATCTGGACTTGCTGTGTGGGGTTTTGTTAACTCCCACCTCTCCGCCCATTCTCATCTGCTTTGAGCGTTGAGGGACAGTATTTACCACTCTTGCTCTTACAATGGCTGTTACAAATCATTTTCAAAGCAAAATACAGTCCGTGAACAAAACCCCACACCCTCTCCAGACGAGGACCTGTTCTGTAAAGACTCGTGTGGCGTCATCGCTGCGGATTCCCCAAATCAGACGTGGGCCCGAGTGGACAGAGCGGTGGCGGCTGAGGGTTCCCCCGAAATCCCTCCAGCTCCTTGCGGCTCAGCTGGGCAGGGTTCTGGGCCTCGGGTCGCCGCTTCCCAACCTGCGGAAGACAAGACCGTCAGCCCTGCCCACTAGGACGTTCCCACCACAACCCTGCGGGGCACGAATTATGACCCTATGCCACAGACTGAGAAACCCAAGCTCAGCGTGAGGAGACAGGTCACTCGTGGGCAACAACTTCATGTGTAGGTAGCGGAGGGGCTTGAATGCGGTTCTGCTGCCTACAACGCAAACGCCTCTTAGCCACCCCCTGCGTCTCCACGACCCCCGGACTGCCCCGGCCCAAGCAGTGTCCCCTACAACCCTGGACTGCCCAGGCGGCTTTCACGTGGGGCTGCGGCTGACGTGCCGAGAACCCCAGCAGGCGCCCACCCTCTGCCTCCCTGCAACCATGGCAGCGTCGTCCCTGGATGACAGATAGGAGCTCGGACAGTCACATGGCCGCACACCCCGAATCGGGGCGCGGGTGTGTGCTCACGCCTTCGGAGGGTGTCGGGGGGAGTGGCCGGACACCCCTGGATGGGGGCTGGGGTTAGGCTCAGGGCGCCGGTCACCACCGGCGAGCCTGGGATGAGGCCGCACCCTGCTTCCCACGGCCCCGGGGGTTGGCGAGCAGCTGGGCCTGGAGCTCTGCGCAGCCGGCGCTGGGTGGTCCAGGCAGGGTGGCCCTCGGGAAATGAGGGGTGAGCCCAGGAGCCTGGGCAGACGTCCCCCAGGAGACCGGGACCGGGGGGGGGGGCAGGGCCACACGCGGTGACCTGCCCGCTGTGTAAGCTGCTTTGTTACTTTTCAGTGCTGACTTCACCCAAACTTTAGGAACAAAAGTAAATGGGACACGTTTCTACGACGTGATTGAACTTTACGAGGTCCGCTTTCTCCGGGGACGTCTCCCTGGGTTTATAACCTGGTCACCAGGGAGCCCGGCTCCTGCGTCTCGAGGGCACTCGGTGGGGACAACAGGGCGTCACTCTGGGGACTGGCAAACACCCTCTGGTGAGGTCGGGTGAAGTCCCACCGCCTCTCGCTCACACCACACCTGCCTGACAGGCGGGTCCCACCCTGGAGCCGACATCTTCCCTCCCATCCCCCGGCTCAGAGGGCACAGCGGCTTGACAGGGCCCCGAGGGTGGTCCCCCACCCCGTGCCCGCACCCCGAGCTGCCCCTTGGCCCCATCTCCCGCTGCCTTTGTCTGCCTCTCGCCTGCCTCTTACTCTGCGTCCCTCTGTGTCTCTGTTCCAGCCGTGACCTTCCCAGACCAGCGCTTGTCCCGGTGGCTGGGAGCTGGCTGCCCAGCCCTGCCCCAAACGATGGTCGTGTGTGTGTCAGGGCCGGGGGTCAGGTCGCTCAACAATCATTTCAGGTCGGTGTCGGGCTCTGTGACAAAAGACACGTTAACAAGGGGAAGTCTCCGGGTGGCATGGGAGGCCTCACAGAGAACGTCCCGCGTGTGGCCTAAGCACTGCTCCCCTGAGCCGAGCGAGGGGCAGCTGCGCAGGGCGCCCGAGCACGGGGACTGAAGGGAGAAGAGCCGCGTGGCGACGTCCAGCCCGCCCCTCCCACCAGGCGGAGGCGACGTCCGCCCGCCCGGAGCTCCTGCTCCCCGGGGGGCGGGAGGTCATCGCACCTGCTGTGTTTCAAGTGCTTTCAACTCAAGACGATCCTTATGCTGAGGGGGCATATCTGGGGCAGCGAGTCCTGCCCCCTTCAGAGTGGACAGCTGGACATCGCGGCCCACCTCGGCGCCGCCTGACGCCTGGGTCCCAGGGCCGCAGAGGAGGAGGAGGCAGGCGGCTGGGGGGCGGGCCTAGAGCTGGGGTCAACGCCTTCCCCCCAAGGAGGCCGCCCCGGATGGGCCAGCCCCCCGGTGGGCACGGGCGGCACTGTGCAGGGGCCCAGGCCCCCCCCGCCCCCCAAGCCAAGCACTCAGGAAGCTCTGCTTTCTCCATCTGAGCTCCACAAGGACAGGCCGGCTGCCCACAGACACCTTGCCCAGCACCAAACAGGCTGCCGGGACCAAAATAGCCATCAGATGACCACAGGGCTGGCTCGTCACACCCCGAAGCGAGCTGCTCCCAGCAGCTGCAGCTAAAGATAGGTGCGGAGGGCAGACGCGTGTCTCTGGGGGACGCGTAAGGGGACGGCACCGCCATGCCCTTGCCCCCGCAGGCGGGCACGATGAGGTCGCTGCGCTTTGCTTCCGCGGAGGCCCTGGTGTCCCACCCTCAGGTGGCCCTGCAGAGCCTGGACAGCGTGGCCCACGACCTCTACCCGGTGCTGTTCAAAGCTGGCTACCTGCTGGAGCGGGCGGAGGTGGTGCGAGCGCTGCTGGGGCGCTGGCCGCTGCAGGAGTTCCGGCTGGGCGCTCTGCTGGGGCCGAGCGCGGACCACGCGGCCAACCTGCGGGACCGCGCCTGCAGGGCCTGCCTGGAGGCCTGCATGGCGGGCCTGGCGCAACACGTGCTCCAGGCCGGGGGCCCGCGGCGGCTGCAGCTGGCCGACCTCACGGGAGTGCGAGACGTGCAGGTGCAGCAGTGCCCCTGCGGGAGGGCGCTGGGCAGGTGGGGCCGCACCGAGCTGCTGGCCAGGACCTGCTGCGAGCTGCAGGCCAGCCCCCACGCGGCCCGGCGCCCCGTCAAGGTCCTGACTGATCTGTTCGTCACCGAGGGCAACTTCCAGGTGGTGGTGCGAGCCCTGGCCCCGGCGGGCCCCGCCCCGCTGCAGGTGCACTGCCTCTCCTTCCGGGCGGACAGCCTGGGCCCCGACCAGCTGCTGCAGGTGCTGTGCCTGGCTGGGCCCGGCGAGCTTCGCAGGCTGCAGGTGGTGCACAATGTGCGGCTGCACGCGGGCCACGTGCAGCAGCTGCTGGCCCAGGTGCGCTTCCCCCGGCTGGCCTCGCTCACCCTGCCTGCCAAGGCCTTCGACGCGCCCCCTGGCTACACCCCGGGCACCGATGGCGAGGACCCCCTCCTCTCCTCCATCGCCTGGGAGCTCAGCCAGATGACCCAGCTCACCGAGCTGAGCGTGGCTTTCTCCACACTGACCGGGAAGATCCAGAGACTGCTCGGGTGAGTCTGGGGTGACCCCGGGGTGACCAGATGGAGGCAGGTGGGCGGGACGCAGCCCCTCACCTGGGTCAGAGACAGGGCTCTCTTGGGGGCTAGGTAAAGATGCACCAAGGACGCTGTGACGAGTTCTCGTGACTTACAAGGGGCCCAGAGCAGCAGGAGGGGCAGACTGGTGGGTGGGGGGTGAAGCACTGGAAACTCACAGGGGATTGTTTTCAGTTAGGAAAAAAAAGAGGAAAGTACTAGTTAGCAAACGGATAACTAGAAGAAACCGCATTGTATTGTGTTAACGACCGCGGAACAGGACAAGGCCGCCCCAGCTGTCGGCGGGATGCGCGCTCCTCGAAGGCTCGGTGGGGCGGGAAGGTGGGGGATCTGCTTCCAGGCGGCCGGGCTGCGGGCCACGCGGGCCCTGCACGAGCGACGGCGTCTGGGCGTCCTCAGGGCCGCGGTGCCAGGGGGCAGGCCGTGCTCGTCGCCTCCTCTCGAGAGCGGGCCGTCCCCTCTGCGTGTGGCTGCTCAGGAGCCACCAGCAAGCGAGGGCCACCCGATGGCCGCCTGCCATGAAGAAGACACTTAAGAAAATTTATAGAAAATTTGACTTCTCACTTCTTGAGCCGGGGGGTGTGAAGGTGTCTTTTCTAGTTTAGAAAGCCCTTGGCATACAGGTGTTTCTCTTTTATACAAAGGAACCACACACGTCACCAGCCCAGATGGGGGGCGCACTCCCCCCACTGTAGGAGGTGTCGGTGATTCTAGGGGGACTGGGCATGCAGCCTCCTCTCGGCTGTGATGTGTCACAGAGAAAGGACACAGAGCACTGTCCACAGAGGGAAAAGGCGCGTGGGGAGAGGCCTGGGGGGCCAGCAGAGCCCCCCAGCACCGAGCCGTGAGGACTGGGGAATGTGCCATCTACCAGGGAGCCCCTTAGGCACCCACACCCAGGCGTCTCCGGGGGCTGGTAGGTGGGCTGCCGGGCCAGGCGCACACTGAGATTCCAGACTGCAGAAGCAAGTGGGCGCTCGGCTCGAACCATGCCGTTTGCGTGCGTGAGCCGGGGCCAGGGCCAGGGACCACCGGCCAGCTGGGTAGTGGGACCGCGCCGAGTCCGAGCCCCAGGCACGGCCCCCCGCCCAAGGCCGGCAGCCAGGGATGGGAGAGGACAGGGATGGGAGAGGTCCACGGCCAGGCCGGGACGTGGACAGTGCGGGGGGTGAGCAGGGCTCAGGCCTGGCCCCCGCTGGGGGCGGCCAACAGCGCTTCCTCGTGGGGCGGGGGGTGCAGGCATGAGAGAAACAGAAATGGAGACAGTCACAATTCCGTGCAGAGCCACCGGTCGGGGCTGGGCGAGGCCGCGGGGTGCCGGCCGGGGCAGGGGCAGGAGCAGGTGCTCGGCATGCACAGAGCGCGGGGGCGGGAGGCAGCAGGGCGGGGGCAGCTGCCTCAGGAGGGGGACGGGCAGGGACACGGGGCAGGACCCCGAAACCCTCCTGTGCTCAGCACTCAGCCCGGGGACCGCAGGCGGAGGCCCGGTGTCCTGGCTGTGGGTGGACCGGGAATGGCGTCCATCACAGGTCCCCAGGACGGGTGCTGCTCCCGACCGTGAGACCCGCTGGCCACAGCAGGGTCTCCCTGGCTTGAGCATCGCCGAGCGGGGCCGCCTACGCCCCCTCCAACGGAACGGGAGGGTCTCGTAGGTCCCGGGCAATGCTAGGGCCGGACTAGATGTTGCCAAGGCCCTTCCCAGCCCTCAGGCTGTGTGGCTTCTGCTCCCGGAGCGAAGCGGGGTGTCGTGTCCCCTCCCAGTTCTCTGCATCTGGCTGCCCCACAGTGGGCACACGAGCCGACACCCTCCGCAGGATCGGCAGAGCTGACCCCTCCCTCGGGGGCCGAGGGAAGAGGCCAGGCCTGCCCCTGGGAAAGCGACCGGGCCATTCCGGGCAGGACGCAGACGGCGCGCAGGGCCGTGTCCCAGCGAGGCCCCACTCAGACGCGGGTCTCCCCGTGTCACAGTGTCTGCTTCTCCTTTTGACCTGTGCCACCAGTTAAACACGTCAGAACTGGTTCGGTCCCCAGGCAGCACGGAGTCAGGCGGCGGGTGGCCTGGGCCCTCCGGCCGCTCCGGCTGCTGGGACGGGGGCCCCTCCTGGCCCCTCACTTGTGCCTTCTCCGCCGCCCTGCAGCCCCCTGAGGACCCCGCTGAGAGCGCTGGACCTGGCCAACTGCTCCCTGGACCACGCAGACATGGCCTTCCTGGCCGACGGGGCCCACGCCGCCCACCTGGAGGTGCTGGACCTCAGCGGGCACAGCCTGGTGCAGCTGTTCCCATCGACCTTCTCCCGGCTGCTGGGCCGCGCGGCCCCCGCGCTGCGGTCCCTCACCCTGGAGGAGTGTGGCATCGAGGACGGCCACGTGAGCGTGCTGGCTCTGGCCCTGGGCCCCTGCCGGCAGCTGCAGGAGCTGCGCTTGCTGGGGAACCCGCTGTCCGGCCGGGCGCTGCGGTGCCTCTTCCGGGCCCTGTGCGACCTGCCCCGGCTGCGCCTGGTGGAGTTCCCCGTGCCCAGGGACTGCTACCCGGAGGGCGCCGCCTACCCCCAGGACGAGCTGGCCATGTCGCGGTTCGACCAGCAGCGATACGACGCCATCGCCGAGGGCCTGCGCAGGGTGCTGCTGCGGGCCGGCCGCGACGACATCCAGCTCTGCACCCCCGTCTTCGGGAGTTTCGACCCCGACATCCAGGAGACGAGCAGCGAGCTCGGGGCCTCCCTGCTGCAGGCCTTCAGGACGGCCCTGGAGAGCTTCTCCCGGGCCCTGAAGCAGATGGAGTAGGGCTCCGCGGGCAGCGGGGGCGGGGGCGGCCGCGCCTGCACCGCCTTCCCCCGTCCCGCGCATCTCTCAGTGGCTGTCGCTCGGGGCGCCCCTGCGGCGCCCAGGAGAGGGAGGCCTGGCCGCAGCAGTGCCCGCCACAGCGGGGGGCACAGGGCAGCCCTGGGGACCTGGGCACGGCCCCCGTTTGCGGAGCCTCGGGCAGCGGTGAGCTCGCAGGCGGGGCGGGGGCCAGAGGTGGACGGAGCAGGACGTCAGGCTGGTGTGACGGGGGTGGGGGGTGGAAATGAGAGAACGGGTCACGAAACAGACGACAGAGACAGAAGAACAAGCGACTGGGAAGAGTGAGGAGGGCAGGGCTGTGCTCCCGGCCCCTCCCCCCGGGGTCCCCTGTGCTGCTGCTGACACGGTGGCCCCAGCGGCTCTGCTGAACATTCACAGAGCGAAGCGGGGCTTCCGCTCATGGCTTCTGTGCACTTCCGCGAGGGCGAGTGTGTCCGGCTCCGCTGCTGGCTGCGCCGAGGAGCGTGGGGCCAGCGCGGCCAAGGGCCTCGGTGGCGTGGCTGTCGCTGCGGGAACCCGCCCGGCGCCTGGTCCCTCAGCCTCCATCGGGCCGTCCGTCCGCAGGGATCAGGGCCGTCCCCTGCAGGGCCCTGAGGGTCTGGACTCCCCCGAGCCCTGAGCTGTGCAGAGGTGAGTATGAGGACAGTTGAATACAAGTGAAACTGCAGTGTGGCTTTTTCACATGCGGTTTTAAGTTCAGTGCAGTTCAGAAGTTTTAAAGAAACCCGAGTCTGAAAACAAGTTTCTGAAGACAGAAGCTACCGCTGGACCTGCCGAAGCCGTCTCCCACCTTGGCCGCCCACAGTGCTCCGAGGGCTTGCCGCGCTGTGCGAGCAGGTGCCACCCCCAGATGTGTCCCCACCAGTGCTCCCGCCCCCCCCCCCAGCTGCACCCCGTGACTTTCTCCCACAGCAGAGTGGCCCCTGGTCGTGCGCCCCTGAGTGGCAGCACCGCCTTCCCTCAACAGCAAGAGGGGAGGCGGGTGGTGCCTCATGACACTCCTGCTCCTCCGCTCTGCCCTCTGCTCACCTGCCGCACCTCTCGGACCCGCCATGCCCGTCAAGTCTCTGCCTCGGGCAGGTGAGTTCTCTCCTGTGAGAAGCTCTTGGGAAGAGGGGGGACGCCGGGCAAAGTTTTGAAATGGTTTGATTCTGTGACGAGCGGAGTAGCGTCCACTGTCGGTCTGTGGCATTCTCCTGACGACAGACGCGGCCTCTGGGGACAGCTGGACGGGCCCCCAGCATGGGCGGAGCTGAGCCCAGCAGCTGTGGTACAGAAGGGCCCTGGGGTGCTTCGGTGCCTGGGGCCCCGGGGAGCAGCCCATTCTCACGCAGCCCGAGGCCTTGGAGCAGCCCCAGTCCCAGCCCCAGCCGACCGCGCTCCTGCAAGCAACGGACTGGTCCAGTGGGCCCACTCGGCCCCGCCCGACTGTGCCCCGTCCAGCCACCTGCATGGCCCGCCACTCGTGGCTCTGACACTGCCTGACACGACAGCAGCTGTGACTGGTTTCTGGCAGGGCCCCCCACACACACAGGCAAACTGTGGGCGTAAGAAAGTGCACTCTGAAATGTCTGATCACGTGCTGAACGCCCGAAACCAATACTACGTGTCAACTATAACAGAAAATTAAATTTACAAAGGAAAGAGAATGTACTCAGTGCCCGAGGCTGGACAAGGGAAGGGGATGGGGGGAACATGAGACCACGTCCTGCTCGCCGCCCTCCACGCCCGCGCCCACGAAGGGCTCGCTTGAGCTCCCTGGGGCAGCTTCGTCTGCAGCATGGGCCTGAGGCTGAAAACAAGTCAGCATAACTCCTGTGAGATCCGCTGTGCGAACTGTAGCCAACAGAGCCGCTCGCTGATCGTACCCTGCAACTAAACTGAAGTTTTCTGGAAGCGTGACATCTCCAGGAGTCCGTCTTATTGCCATATAGACAGATGAGCGGGCGGCCAGGGTGGAAACGAGATTTCAAAGGAGGTGGACCTTACTCCAGTCCCTGCCAGGCCACGTACCATCCAGCGATGGTGAGGAATCGCTGCCCAGAGCCGAACGCCTGGTCCACACTGGCTCGACATGGCCACTGGCGCGGCCGGGGCAGGCGAGCTGCTCCTGAGCGTGCAGGTTCCTGCACCTGTACAAGGAGGGTGCACTGAAGCGCTCGCACAATGGGCCAGGGACAGCTGTCCTCCAAGGGCAGCTCGCAAGGCTGGCCCTTGGCTGGCATCTGGGAACCTGGGTGTGGGGAGGGCTCGCTGTGCCTAAACCCTGTGGAGTTTGGCCTGAATGCCTGCTTTCCTTCCGGGCGTCTGGAGTTTGCTGGGGACGTGCCGTGCCAGGCAGAGTGCCTATGCGGCCAGCTCTCAACAGACACCCTGGGCGCTGTCTCTAAGGGGCACCCCCGGGTTGGCGACTTCTCACGTGTGGTGTCACAGCTCACGGCTGGGGATCAAGTCCCCTGAGAGGGGACTCTGGGGCCGTGCCTGGGGTGCTCGCTTTGCACTGGGCGCCTTTCCCTCTGTCCTTTCCACACACTGAATCTCGGCTGTGAGCACAGCTCTGCGCTGGGTCATCGAGCCTAGGGGTGGTCTCAGCCGCTGGACCCAGCAGCAGCAGGGCACTCACAACACAGTGACAGGGCTGGGGCTGCGCGAGCGACATGCACAAAGCATAGTGAAGGCTGGCTCATACTGGCGTTGTGAGAAACGGGGTCACGAGTACCTGCTTACCTCTCAGTGTGGGGCAAAGACTGAGATAATGTACGTAGAAACCTTTCGTGAAGAGTAGAGAATTACACACATAAAAACTTGCTGCTTTTAAGCTGCTTTTATTGTACGTCATCGCTTGTAAACACCATGTTTATCGAACACAGACACAAGCCACACCCTAAACACATACGGGGTATCGGCTGGATTCGAGAAGCCCTTTTTCCCTTTGGTAGGAGAGCTCTTTAAAACATATAAAACCTCGATGCTACTACTTCCCTAACACTGCTAGGCAGTTCTACCCATTATCTGACCATTTCTAAATGTCGTTCTGGGAGAGAGGAAAACAAGTCAAAGAAAAAAACAGAAATTCAGGGAGTGATAAAATCAGATAACATTTCTCACAAGAGGACCCTACTGTATTTGACTTTCTTAAGAACAATTTTACCCTAGAGCTAAGCTATGCGGTTACACGCTCTGTTTGATAAAACGCTGACCGCTTTCAGAAAAGGCTTCTGAAAGACAGCTTCCTTCGTAGCTGAAGAGGATCGGGGAGGGACCCCTCTGTCAGCCACGGCCTGCGGTCCCGCAGAGGGGGGCAGGCTGGGAGGCCACTCTGCTGACAGGCGGCAGTGTGTACACGTGACCACAACACAGGACGCACTGGAAGGAAAAAGAACATCGGATAACTCAGAAAGCCACGACAGTCTGACCTGGAGTCGTTATCATAGTAAGTTTTATTTCACTCCTGTCTTATTTTTCTAGTATGGCCTTTTCTACTCTCTTAAACTTTTTCAGTTGGACAGTCAGTTCCCAATATTTGAGATACAGCCACATGAGCCTCCCATTTTGGCGTCTGTTGGTGTTCCAGACGTCACCACAGTGGGTGTCGTGCTTAAATATGTCGGTCAGGCCAGCTGCCACCTCCAGGTCGGCCGCCACCGGGTCAGTGGACGCCCGGACCAGCAGGTTCTTCTCTATTTCCAGTCGCCGGCTGCGAGGCAGGAGCAGGCTGCAGTAGATGCTCTGTCTTTCAGAGAGGGCGTCCTCCAGGTCCCTCAGCAGGAGCCCCGCGCGGCCCTGCCAGTCCTCCTCCTCCTCCAGGCAGCTCAGGTACGCTCTCCTCAGCGGCTGCACCTGTCCCCTTTCCTGCACGGCCTGAGCCCGCTCCTGCTCCAGAAGCTTCCTCTCCTCTGCCAACTTGCGGCCCTGAGAGATGAGGGCTTTTCGGTAACTCGTCGTCCTGTTTTGCTCCTTCTCCAGTTCCAAGGACAACTGAGCCACGGCACGCCGCCCTTCTGAGATCGCGGCATGGTACTTGGCTTCGAGATCCCGCTGGAAAGCTGCCGTTCTCTGGCGGTATGCTTCTCTCTCTTTCTCTATTTCCTTCTGGGACTCCCTAGACCAAATCCAGCCTGACACGCACACATTGGGGGAGAAAAACACAAGCGAAAAACCAGAGCTGATGTTCGACCATCTTTAAAGAAAACATAAGGCAGCTGAGGACAGCATTTCAATAAAATCTTAAATCTTGAGAGGTACAAGAAAGATAACATTTTGTATGAACTACATAACATGCACCATCCTAAATCAGATACGGGCTCCCAAAAGACAGTGTGACAAAGAACTGGAGGGACAGCCCCTTCCGGTCCTCTGATTTCCTACAGCTTTCTCTTGCCCTCGAACCTACGCTGGCTGCAGTGGCCCCAGACTCCTGGCAAGGCTGGCGCCGGGTCACTCAGACACTGCTGCCGAGAACGCAGAATGGTACGGCCACTTGGGGCAATGTTTTGGCACTTTCCTCAGAACTAAACATTGACTCTCCTGGAGGCTGACAGTCAGTGGTTTCTGTGACTCAGTGATGTGCACAGAGCCTGCTTGTCGGTGAGACATCCAGGCCTCCGGCGACGCCATTTAGAAGCTCACTGCTGACTTGCCAGAACTCTACTTGACACTTGGAAAGGCTACCTGTTGCCTGTGGCTACAGCAATGAACTTGGTGAATGACTCAAAAGACTTAAAAATTATACTTACTAATGTCATAGCTAATTACTTTGACGCTGGGAGAGGCCCTTAAGTGACTTTTTTTTTTTGGTTTTGCTTTTACAGCCTCTCATAATAACCATTACTTTGAAGTTCTTGCCTTTGAACTTTTAAAATGATGCTTTCTGTTCCTCAGAAGGGTTGAGAAATATTTTTTCTTCTTAGTTGTCTTGTTTAGGTAATATGATCAGAAAAACCTTTTAACTGCATTCTTATAAAAAAATGTATAATTACATGGTTGAGAAATTATACCGCAACACTGGGATGTTAACTGACCCCCCGGCACACTGTAAAAGTGGATAAATGGGTTGTTAAGGCCACTCTTGTCGGCCTCCATGCAAACTTGTTGCCCCAAGGAACCTAGGCATGGAAAAAGCCACTCCAGAAAAAGTGTCACCGCAAGTGGAGGGCAGTGGTTGCTTTTCTTCCATTTGGTTGTTCAGTTTCTCACATTCCTAAGGGCCAACCCAGAGCCATGGAATATGACAAAATATTAAACCAACTCCTGAAGCTCAGAAAATTTATCATGTGGTGGGGACATAAGCTAAGGGCTGAAACAGTTACAATTGACTGGTGACTGGTAATTTCCCCAGGCAAACGGGAGGCACTCTGGCCAGGCCAAGCGTGCTTCCCAAACTGAGTCTCCCTAAGACCAACTCCCAGACGTCATGCAGACGCCAGGGCGGTTCCCTCAGACTCGTTTCACCCCTCCATCCTTGAGGGCGACTCAAGCAAGGGAACCCGAGATGACAGTTATTAAAACCCACTGCACACAAAATGCTTCTGCGTATTATGTCTTAATTAACCCGCACAACACATCAAGGTAATTCTGATTCGCCACCTCCCATGGACAGGGAAATGGAGGCTCAGAGGGCTAAGTAATTTGCCCAAGACACGCCACTTGCGATGAAACTAGGAAGATACTTGCACCTGCCAGGTCCCAAAGCCCGAGGTCTTTGGGGCCCACACCACAGCCCAGAAAACAACTGTTAGAAAACCTGACTTACGGAAAGCAGCCAACCCCAGCATGGGAACCAACAGGGCGTAATTCCATCTGCTTCCATCACCCCCATCAGCCCTCGAATTAGGCCGGATATTCCAATTTGGGGGGTCATTTAAATTATTCATGAAGATATACCTTGAAGTAAATAATAAAACCGTTAATTGTAGAAAAGGAATAAAATATAGCTAATATATGGCATAATTTTATCATCTACATGGCTTATATGAACCCTTTTTTCTCTTACATAACATTCATTCTATACCTGTGTGCTGTGCTGCGCTGAACCTTACCGGATCAAAAGGAGCAAACAAGAACGCAGATAAAAGCAACTCACAACACCCTGGGGGAGACACATGGCTCGGGGACCTACCTACAAGAACAAGCTCTTCACTATAAAGGTTTAAAATTACGGTTCTACATAAAGGTATAAAAACAAGGTGTGGAGACGTGGGCTTTAGGAAATGGTGAAGAGCATTCAGGGCCGAGGGGAGCGCCGCTGGGGGAGAAGGTTGTCGGTGGGGGAGAAGGCTGTCGTTCCTCCTGACGCTGAGGTTACAAACTCCTGCGCGGCGCTGTTTCCGCCTAGAGCAGGGCGTTTACCTCCGCGGCCGCGCTGGGTGGGGTCCCAGCGCGACGCCGCGGGGGCTTACTCAGTAAGCCCATGCGCATTTTCACAAAGCACCGTCAGGAGGGCTTTCTACTTGTTTCTCTGTGACAGCCAGAAATCGTGCCGGCAGATTACAAGAGCAATAATCAAGCGAAACATAAAAACGAAATTCAATTCAATTTTGAAAAATACAATGTTTTTTTTTTCAAAAAATACTTGTTTAACAGCTAAATCAAAATTCTACCTGTCAAGAAAAATTGGCCCAGGATTTAATGTTAAGGAGCTGGTGATCACCACATAACAAAAAGTTAGTTATCCGAAAGCACTAAACTGCACAGCTTCCAAAGGACGCGTGTGGAGCAGGGCGCCGATGAGGTCGCCGCAGGGGCGCACGGCCTGAGATGCGTAACTCTAGTAAAAGCGACGCCGCCCCGAGTAAGGAGAAAGCCTTATGCACAAACATATTCCTTACGGTCCTACTTACCAGCAACAACCTGTAAACAACATAAATGTCAAAATGGGAACGGTCCGCTGTAAAATTACTCAAAATAATTCCCAATTATGTTACACACAACTGAGCCCGAGAAAGGTCTTAATAATCTAAAGTAAGGCGGAAAGCGGGATGGTCACAGCACTTTCGACGACCGCCCCTGTCCTCTTCCACGCCACTGCGCTGCACAAACCATTTCAGGAGCCTTATACACAAACACGAAAAATAAACACCACGTGGCCCGCAGGGGAAGCCCGCACAGCTGGCAAAGACGCCTGGGCCCGGAGCCGCCCCGGACCCCGGGGGATCGTCGGCCCCCCTCAACCGCGGGGCTTCCACAGGACCGATCGCGGCCCGCCCCCGAACGTGGCCCGGCCCCCGGCCCCGCGCGCCAGCCGACCCCGACCTACCCCTTGCGGGGAGTGCCAGATGCGGCGACGCGCTTGCACCGCAGTTCCGAGTCCCCTTTGCGCAGGCGCGGTGCCCACCCGTCCCCTGTGCGCAGGCGCGGTGGCCCCACGCGCCCCCCGGGGTCACGGCGCGGTGCGCAGGCGCGGCCCGGCGCGGGGGCTGGTGGGACGGCGCTGCAGAGGGCGGACATGTCGGTGGTCCGGGCGTTGTCGCGGCTCCCGCGCGCCAGGCGCCTGGCGCTGACCAAGGCAGTGAGTGGGCACCGCGGGCCGGTGGGAGCAGGTGGTCCCCGCGGGCCGTGGCGAGCGGACGCCCGGTCCCCACGCCCAGTCTGCACGGGTGGGGAAGGCCTGCAGCTGGCGCGCCGGCGGGCCGGGGCCGCGGGAGGGGTCGGGCGCCGTCTGAGGGGCTGAGGCCGGCCCGGCCGTGTCACGGTGAAGGTCACGACCCCGCGGGCCTCCCGGGCAAGGTCGCCCGGTCTCCGCCCCGGCGCGCGAACGCGGGGAGGAAGCGGGTCTGCCCAAGGTCACGCAGGCGGGTAGCCGCCTGTGGGTTTTCCAGAATCGAAATCCCAAGCCGCCCGTAGACTTCGGACGGAGGCGGGACCGCGGCCGCACGCGACGGCCGGTTGTGGACTCTGCCTGCCGTCTGCGAGGCTGTCTGCTGTGGTCTCCACAGCCCCGCAGTGGGGCGACGGGACGGCGCAGGCTCCCGGTGGCGGGTGACAGGGAGGGGTTGGAGCCCGCTCATCCCGACCGGGCTCCATCCTTTCGGCCCAGGGCGGGGTGAGGTCTAATAGGCGCGCTTAGGCTTGCCTTGCATGTGTTTGCAAAACCAAGCCCCCTCTCGAGAAAGCGTAGGTTGTGGGTCCGCCCGAGACCTGTCAAGGAAGTTTATTTTAGGCCCTCGATTTTTGGTTTCGTGTGGTGGCCTTTGTACACACTTTTAAAAACAAGACAAATTTCAGCATACTGCGAAACCACACTTGAGCGTGGACGCGGGGACGGTGGTTTCCTGCGTTATCTGTGGAGGCCAAGGCGGGTGCGGGATGTGCTGGACTCTGTTTACTCGAGGATGACAGGCGGGGTTGTGCTCTCCTGAGCCCTGGCACTGAATTTGTCAGTTGTACGCTTTACAGGTACTTCAGAATCGATCTTGCACGGTTTTCTTTACACCCCAAAATTTAGAGGATTTAGGTATTCGATTCTTTTAAATGATCTCACCCACATGCCTACTTAGTAATTTAATCACAAAGTCAAAGTTCCAGTAGGAACCAAGGCATTGGACAGTACTGACATGAATGACTTAACACTCGTAATTATGCCTGCAGTTTTTTCATTTTTCAAGTGTGGGTATTAAAAACTGTTAAATGCAAGATGTTTTGGTCAACCATCTCGTCCAGCTGACACCAGGAGGCATTTCAAATGCTTTAATGCTGTTGTCCCCAACCTTTTAGGCACCAGGGACAGGTGCTTCTATGAGAATCTAAAGCCTGATGATCTGAGGTGGAGCTGAGGGAGTGGCTGCAAATACAGATGAAGCTTGGCTCGCTGGCTCGCTAGCAGTTTGAGGCCCAGGGATTGGGGATCTCTGCGAAGGTGTTTCTGGCCTTAGGTGGTTACCGACTGACTGCTCCAACCCCCTCCCCACTATCTTGGGCTCCGAGACACTATGGTAGGGCGTCCACAAGCAGGAGGTAAAGTGCAGGTTCGTGAGGTATTTTTAATGAACCAAACATCAGGGAACTAAGTGCTTCCTACTCTTTTGGTGAGATGACAGACTGTTAATTGGTGGTGATTAGAGAAGGGCTAATGTGTCTGTCCTCAAACCAGACAGGTGCCCAGCGTTCCTTGTGCAAACTAAGACCTTCTAGCCTGGGACCCCCCTTCACCCACCACCCACACTTTGTCAATTTATGAAAACATTGTCCTTTATCCAGGCTGGAGTGGAAGAATTCTGGCTCTGAGCTTTCAGCTAAAAGTGAGAATATTTTCTGAGCACAGCGAGCCTCAGTGTAAACCTTTCTTCCTGGCTTGATTCTGAGTGATCTCTGGTGACTGAGGTTAGCTGCCAGCACTTTATCTGTATCATCCGAATTTCACCACTGTCGTGTGTTTAGGTGCTTGTAAACATGCTGGCAAGATAGCAAAATTGAACAGCTTAGGCCTACAAAAGATGGTCTTGGGTTCAAAAAAAAATCTTTTTATTGTGATGAAGATAGATTTTTCTATGGAAATTAATTTTGCCCCAAGCAGTACATTTATTGGAGTTTCAGACTGGCAAAAACAAAACCATCAGATTAGTAGAACAAAAAAAATGTTCCATTCTGTAGTGTTTCCAAGTCTTTCAGGTTACAAATTTATCCAACCTATTTTGCCTTTTGCCTCCTTTTCAGTTGCCTCAGTGCACTGAAAATATTTGCAAACTGTTCAAAAGTAGTTTAATGGAAAGGAAAAGTAAAACTGAGGACCTTAAATAGTTGTCGGTTAACTGCTCACTTCAGATGATTTTTCAAATCCTTTAACATGACTATCCAAGATATTGTTCTAGAATAAGTTAATTTCTTTGTGTATGTTGTTCTGAATATGTTTTAATAGTGTATCTAGAATTGCATTATTTAGGCCATTGTAGTAACCTTTTGTTTTGCTTCTTGAGATAATTATAATGCCAGTCACGTCGAGTTTCGAGTTTCGTAGTGTGTGTAATGATTTTCCTGGTTCACTTGATAGATAACTGGATAGTCATCTTTGTTCAGTGTCCCAGAGATTCCCGCCCCCCCACCCCCCCGCCCAAGGATCCTGAGGTAGTGGGGAAAGGACAGGGTGTGGAGCTAGCCAGGCAGAGCCGAGTCCAGACCCCACGTGCCCTGAAGACGCGGTTTCCGTGTGGGGTGATGGGGGTTCCGTGGTGGAACGAGCGAAAGCTCTGTGGGGCCCACGGCTCCTGCTCAGTGACCTTGTGAGCTGCACTTTAAGCATCTCAGTCTTAAAAACTTTTAAATTTTTAATGACAATAATAATTACACATGGTTGTAAAAAGAAAAAAAAGTCAACGAGTACAGAAGACTTTATCCATGAAAAGGGATAAGACCCCCGCCTGCTACCCAGTGGAATCAGTTCTGAACCATTTCTGGTTTGGCCTTGGTGCTGGCAGGTGCATTTTTATCCCTTTTAGATGTCGACTTTTGCTGGTAAGTGGGGATTTAGTTCACTTAAACCACCCTCCTTCCCACATCCTCCCTCCTCCCAACGTAGTTATGCAAGCGCTTGTTGGGACTGCGCGTAGTTTGTGCTTACAAGTTATAGTTTCACCTACAAGTTAACAGTTTCTAGTTCCCGAGTCACAGGCAAAGTACGTTAGATGAGGACTCCCCACTTGTCGGTTGAGGATGACAGTATCCCTGCCCTTTCCTCCCTTTGTTCTCCCTTTACTTCCTGATTCAGTCCCTTGTACTTTTGTGCTATTGAAAGGTCTGAGTTTTCCGTTTAGTTGTACCTTAGATCGACTCCCCATTCTTCACGTTGCCCTGATTTCTCTACAAGAAACAGTAGATGAATAAGTGACAAAAAATTAGTTTTCTCTAAAGACAGAAATTGGGTTAAAACTGGCCTTGCAAATTCTTGCCTGTCCCGTCAAGGTTGGTGTTGGCATGTGACAGGGGAGTCAGGTTGATAGTTCGCGACAGACTTCGTCATGGTAGCTGCACCCTCGCAGCCAGCCCAGTGCGAGTGCGCGCTTGCCTGTATTCAACCCGAACATCCTAGGAACAAGTAAATACGTAGGGGGTCTCACTGTTCTATTTTACTTGTAATTTGGTCGTACAAAGTGTACTGTTCTTATTGGTGCTATTACCTACATTTATCTTGCATGTTGTAAAATTTTCAAGAACATTTATATTAAAATTCAGTTACTTAGTTCTTCATTAAAATATGACTTTACAATTTAAAAAATTATATTGAAGCAGAGGAATATTTGTTCTCTGTAGTTCCTTTCAATTCATTTTATGAAAGAAAAACTAAATTGGCTTATATCAATAAAAACAAATATCCTTAACAATGGAATTGGAGAATGTAAGAGAATTGCTCTTATCAGTTCAGATCTATTTAAAAATTCAAGAAACTGCTTTGTACTTGGAACTAGTAAAGTAAGCTGAAGTATGTGTGGCACCCCTTTCAGCCTCAGGGCCCAGCCACCAGCCCCGGCCTGGGCCCCGTCACCTCATGGGGAAGCCCATCTAGTTCACAGTAGCCCCATTGGAGTGCGTTTTGTATTTCACTAAATTCTCTTCCCTGGAGTCTCTCTTGTTTGTCCTACAGAAGAGTTTTTTTAACCCACAGAATAAATATACAAATTGCAGAATGCTTGAAGGCATCAGCCATATTTCCTTTTGTCATTGTTGAATGTACTTATTTCCTAAAACAGTTCTTTATGACAGGGGTTCCCAACACCCTCCCCCCAGTCAGATGGGACGTTTAAGCTGAGAGTTGGACAGTTACAGAGGTTTGCCGGGGCCGAGTGTCCAGCAGAGGGGATGGCCCTGTGGCCTGGACGGAGGAGAGGCTGGGCTGAGGCCCGGTGCACATGTGGAGGGTGCTGAAGCGGACTGTCAGCATCTCTGGGCCTGGCGCCCTTCTGTGTTCATGGAAGGGTTGGTGGCACTGGTGCCTAAGTGTCACCATGAGCAGTGGAGCCTGACCTAGGGCTTCGAGGTTTCTTGCCTTTCCCAGTGAACCACAATGCCTCACAGGAGGGCAGAGCCCCGGTGCGGAAGGGTTATGATGGATCCAGTAAAAGTGCTTCACTGCTTGCAGAACAACCATTTACACACGCAAGGCGGGTGTCTTTCCCGTTGTCCACTAAGTAACGTAAGTTAGGACATTAATATGAGAATCTGCCTTTTTCATTTCCTGTCTGAGTCGGTGAGCATCCTGTTTGGTGACAAGCGTCACCTGGAAGGGCTCCTTCTGGCGTGCCAGGTCCCCTGGGCCTGCCCTTCAGGTTAAGTAGAGGCTCCCAGGGGAGGATTCTCGGTGAAGGGGAGCACCTGGGTACGTACAAAGGTTAACAACAGGAGGAGAAGTTTTGATTCCGAGTCCCCTGTTCCTTCAAGATACTTTTCTCTGTCTCTGCAGCGTCCGGCAGCCCTGCAGACAGGAACCCGCGACTTTCACTTCACCGTTGACGGGAATAAGAGGTCGTCTGCTAAAGTTTCAGATTCAGTAAGTTCCTTCCTTTTTGTTCCTTTATAAAAGCTTTTTTTAGCTCAGAGGGATAATGATGTATACTGGTTTCTAACATACTCATTTAGTACACAGGTCTTATTTGAAGGAAAGAATTCTCATTCCAGTGCCTGCTCAGATTACTTTTTTAATGTAGTAGTACTTAATTATAGTACAAATGTAAGCGTAGATACTCATTTTTTTACTTGTGATGTATCTATAAGCCAGATTAAAATTTAAATCAAGTAAAGCAACAAAATAATAAAATATGACTGACAAATAAACAGTATTTCCTGTGATGGAAAATGGCACCCCCACTTCACAAAGGAGCGGGCAGGCTCTTTTTTGTTTCGTGGGCTCGTTCTCCTCTGTGGAAGAGACTGAAGTTTTCTTACAAGCTCTTGTCTCATAATTTTACAATCGTTACTGAATACCAGTTGGCACCTTCTCACTCGAAAACACAAACATGGGCGTGAAGTAGAGTTGTGTCCTCACGTGCTAGGTGGTCGCCCACAGCCGGAATGTGCTTACCTGCGTGAGGACGACACTGGACCACGTCCGTGGTGCTTGTAGGTTCTCAGGAGGGGCGTCGTGATCACATGGCGTCACTCTTCTGTTTGTCTCATTTTCTTTGCGCTCTGTCACGGTAACCACAGTCTCAGTGTCTGGCATAGCCGAGGGCGTGACTGACGAGTGGACTTCCTTTTCCAGATTTCCGCGCAGTACCCGGTCGTGGATCATGAATTCGATGCAGTGGTGGTGGGTGCCGGAGGGGCAGGCCTGCGAGCTGCGTTTGGCCTTTCGGAGGCAGGGTTCACCACAGCCTGTGTCACAAAGCTCTTCCCCACCAGGTCCCACACCGTGGCAGCCCAGGTAAGAGCGGGCTCTCCGTGCTTCTGGTGCCTGAGCGACCTGCCACCCTGCTCCTTGCATTCACTGAGCTCACTGCCCTTAGGGGTCTCGTCCCCACTGCCCCCAGTCCCACCAGGGTCCTCCCTGACCACCCCCTGTGGTCCCGTCATCTCCATGGCACTCACCATCTGAAGTGAGCTTGCTGTGCACTGTTCTCGTCTGCCCCGAGTCTCGTGGTTGCTGCCACAGCCTCAGGACGAGCCTCATGGAGTGGGGTGGTGAGTTTTGATGATGGCATGAATGTGCAGGACAGAAAGCCAGTGGCCCTGAATTTGGGGAGGAGGACAGAGTAAGGTGAGAGATGATTCAGTGCTCCCACAGTTTGTTCTTCCATTCCGGGCATACCGTGGGTGTGCCGGCTGGCTCGCAGGCAGTATTCCAGAGCTGTATCTGCCTGTCTTTTCTGGCATCTGGAACACATTTCCTCAGAGAGACAACAGTGTGTGGTGACTTTCCAGGACCATAGAGCCACCCCAGTCTGGGAGAGCCTGAATTCAGTGGCCAGTAGCATTCTTCAGGCACTTAGCCATCCAGACGCTTTGCTCTAAAGCCGCTTTGTAAACCGATGAATAGATAAAATTAATTTTTAGAGACATCATTGTGTTAAAGGAAAAACACAAACAGGTAATTTTAAGTAACGTTGCAAAATAATACAGTGTTCGGGTAGTGCAGTATTAACAAAATAAAAAGCATAAGGGAAAGATGGCTTAACCCGAATGTCGGTTCTTGAGAAGAGGTTTAACTGGAAGGATCAAATGAGTGGGGGCCTGGGAGCGTCTGAAGGCCCTTCTGGGGGCGCCAAGGAGACTGGGCGTCTGTGGCCCAGGTTTTCTGGTAGCGGTGAAGGGACAGCGTTTGTGCACGTGGCGGGTCAGGCTTCACGTGTGCTTCTGCTTTGATGCTGCTGATTCGCGTCAGGGGCTTGTGTTTCCGTTGCACTCAGGTGGGCTGGGGAAGGGAGCAACGACGAGGCTTCTCACACAGTGGCTCGTTTTGTCGTAACAAGCATATCTCGGGGACAGAGGCACAACAGCACTGGGTGGGGAAGGGATTCCAGGGGAGTCCGCTTGACTCGGAAGTTGAGGTGGAGTGATAACGGTTGAAAAAAGAGAAGGGGGTGAGACAGTGTGCCATGTGAAAAAGAGATTATCTAAGGGGAAGAAGCCAATTTTAAGTTGGGGCAGAAGCTGGCCACTGTCTATCTGTCCCTGTGCTGCGTTTCCTGTGTCCCCGAGGGGCGGAGGCAGTGGGGTAGGGCGGGACAGGGTAGGGGAGTGTCGCAGTGCGCAGCCCAAGAGGCAGGGGCGTGGGTGTGTGGCTCTGGGCTGGGAGTTTATCGCTTGTCACTAAGCACTTTGACACGTCCCCACAAATACCACTGGGAACGTTTTGTCATAAAACTATCCCCACAGATTTGAGCTTCCTGTCGCGTTCATGGGTGAGAGGCTGGGCCCATGTCACCAGCTTGGTGAGGGGAGGAGGCGTGATTTGGAGTCCGTCAGGGAGGGCTGTCTCCTTCTGACCCGCAGTCAGATCCCTCACTGAGTTGTCGCCAAAGGCCTTGGCTCCCTCCGAATGCAGCTCCCGGCGTGGGGGCCGTGGGGTGTTGAGCCTGGCGGGCGCCGAGCCTGGCGGGCGCTGTGGGGGCTTCATTTGTAGCTCCTGAGTTGGCTGCATGTGTCCAGGGAGGAATCAATGCTGCTCTGGGGAACATGGAGGAGGACAACTGGAGGTGGCACTTCTACGACACCGTGAAGGGCTCCGACTGGCTGGGGGACCAGGATGCCATCCACTACATGACAGAGCAGGCCCCCGCCTCCGTGGTCGAGGTAACGTCCTCACAGCCTGTTTCTCGTGGGACTGAGGCCCGTGTGTCAGCCAGAATGGGCGGCGACGAGCTGGTATGACGAGGGACGCCCTGCTGTTGCCAGCCGTTAGGGTCACTCCGCAGGGGACTGTTTCCCTTCTCTGCAGTCTCCATGTTCTCCTAGACTGCGTCCCTCGGGCTGAAGTTGTTCGGGGTGGGCTGGCCGCACCCCCTCGGTCTCTTCACGTGCCGGGTGTTGTCTCTGCCCCCCAGCTGGAGAATTACGGCATGCCGTTCAGCAGAACCGAGGACGGGAAGATCTACCAGCGCGCTTTTGGCGGACAGAGCCTCAAGTTTGGGAAAGGCGGGCAGGCCCACCGGTGCTGCTGCGTGGCCGACCGCACCGGCCACTCGCTGCTGCACACGCTGTATGGAAGGGTGAGCCCGCCCTGGGGACACGGGGACACGACCCATCTGGTCCGGCCAGCGCACGGTGATGAGCCAGAGACAGGCCACCCTGGGGAGGGGTTGGAGTGCCCGCGTGTCAGCCTAACGGTGTCTTAACAAGCAACAAAGTAACTCTGTAGGTCCTGTGTACGATTGTTCTTTGAAAGTATCAATTCTAGAAAATGTTACATACCAGGATCAATGTGCAATCCTTCACTACTGAACTGTAAGAGCAGAACAGAGCAGGTGTTTAAGGCTCCTGCACCACCTCTGAGTTCCTGAACTGTGACAGCCAGACTGAAACTTGAGGGCTGGTTGTCACTGGATAGTTGGGCCCAACTTTGGCATGGCCAGTAATCCGTGTTCTGAAGAATGGGACATGTCATTGATTTGCAGGTGTTAGGACAGCAGTGGCTTCTCTGGCCAAATGAATGGCGAATATGTGACAGGACCTCCAATCCCATGGAATTGTGTGTCACACAGGGAGCTGGCAGTTTCGTGAGAGACCTTTCCTTTAGCCGAGGTGACTGTCAGACCAGGGCCTAGGCCGTCCAGCCTGGCAGTGCTCGCCACACGTGACAGACGTGGCTGGTGTGCCGAGAGCCTCCGCATGTTATGTTTCATTAGGTTAAATGTCCACGTGTGGTCAGCAGCTCCCGGATAGGACAGCCCAGTGGTCCGAGGGCCCCAGCTCTGGCATCAGACTCCGAGGGCATTGTGCTGCGCGTGGCCCCAGAGAGCCTGAGGCACCTCTTAGGGTGTGAGAGCAAGGGACGTGTCAGCACAGCGCCGTGTTCTCTGGCGTGTGCTAGCATGTATTCCCCCTCGTCGTGTTCTGTTCATACAGCTAAGGGCAGGGCCCCTTTCGCGCTGTCACACAGCAGCCCCAGCTCCGTGCTCTGTGAGTTGCCGTCTGCGACTCGTTTCCCACCTGGGACTCTCCCAGGTTCACCTGGGCCTCGGTTACACGAGGTCTTCAGCCTGCTCACATGGACAGCGTCACCTACGTGTGGGTGTGCCACCCCGAACGCAGTGGAAAACGCCGGCTCTCATTGCAGTCTCTGCGGTACGATACCAGCTATTTCGTGGAGTACTTCGCCTTGGACCTGTTGATGGAGAACGGGGAGTGTCGTGGCGTCATCGCACTTTGCATAGAAGACGGGTCTATCCATCGCATAAGAGCAAAGAACACGGTTGTGGCCACTGGGTAGGAATCTCATTCTTGTTGTGCTTGCTTTCTCTGTAAGGAAATTGCCCATCAGAGGCCTTTCATCCTAGGGGCACCCAGGAACAGGGGTACAGACACAGGCGTGGCCTGTCCCGCAAGGGTGATCGCCCCTGCCAGCCTCGATCCCTCCTCTCTCAAGGGGGCGCCTGCCTCTGAGGTGGGCGAGGAAATGTCTTTCGTCAGTTCGCAGTGGGGAAGACCCTTGACCCTGGTCCTGGAGAGTCACGTGACTCTTTCTGGAATTATCTCTCATTTTAATGGATACTGTCCTTATACTGATTTCTGGGTAGTAGATGCGTGATGCTGGTTCACGTGATAAAAATAAGTAAATTCCATTCTACACAGCCAGTCTTACTCCAGCCTTTGAAGAGGTGAATCCAGAAACGTTTAAAAGGTTCATTACAAAAGTGACAGAGGGTTCTGATAAGAGGCTTCTCAGATAGCACCGAAGTACTAAAAACCAGGCGAGAGGCCTTCTCTGTCCCCAGGCCGCCTCCAGGTTGTCCAGGGTGTGGGGGGCCCCCGTGGTGGTGATGCGTGGCTGCTGCATCCACTCAGTGTCACTAGAAGGGAAATCCCGATGGCACCAGCTGTGTGGTCACCGCTCTGTGCTGGCCTGCTTTGCAGAGGCTACGGGCGCACCTACTTCAGCTGCACGTCTGCCCACACCAGCACTGGCGACGGCACCGCCATGATCACCAGGGCAGGGCTTCCCTGCCAGGACTTGGAATTTGTTCAGTTCCACCCCACAGGTAGGCGGGCTGCTTCCGTGGGATCGGGGCCTTGTGTCTCTTAGGCACTCAGTCCCTAAAGCCGCTCGAAAGTACCGCTTTCTGGTCTCCTGGGTCCTAAGTCATTTCCTCAGGAGACTGTCCCTGCTCTCCCCAAGGCAGTTGAGGTTCCATCTCGACACCGTGCCCAGTCGCAGAGCAGCGGTGGTTCAGCGTCCGTCCCCCACAGGGTTGTCAGCTCTGGGAGGCGGGGGTGGTCTGTGTTCTCCGTGCGGCACGTGACAGGGCCTCAGTCACATTCACCAGGCCAGCGCCTGGGACCAGGGGAGTGGCACAGTTTGGAGCGAGAACATGAGGCTGCCACGATGACAGTGATGTCAGGACGCAGCCGTGACGTCAGTTGTAGACGTTTGGTTCACTGCGTCCTTGCAGGGATATACGGTGCTGGCTGCCTCATCACGGAGGGGTGCCGTGGAGAGGGCGGCATCCTCATCAACAGTCAAGGCGAGAGGTTCATGGAGCGGTACGCCCCCGTCGCCAAGGACCTGGCCTCTAGAGACGTCGTGTCCCGGTCCATGACTGTGGAGATCCGTGAGGGCAGGTCTGTGCGATCGTCTCCAGGGGCGTCGGGGCACGTATGCATGTGCACACGTGTGCACGCACTCCCTCCTCCGTGGTGGGCGGTGCTGGTGTGTGTTCCATGTGGGCAGGCAGTGCCTGCCTCACCTCCGTGGGCAGCTGGGCGTTCGCCTCGGGGATCCCTGACCGCTGTCGGTCAGTGTACGTCTCTCCAGAGACCTACACTTGCAGACGTGAAGCCAGCCTGGCATCTGTGGTTTTCTGATGTGTGTGCTGTGGACGTCAGTGCGTGCCGGAGAGCAGGACGGGCGCACCGCCACCAACGGCAGCAGGCGGGCCCGTGGTGGAGTTTCAGCTCGCACTTCTTAGGACCTTCTAGGTGTGTGGGCTGTTTGTCCTTTAACAAGGCGGCTTCATCCTCTTCGGAGCCCAACACCGCCTTACTGTGGTGACACGTCCGATATCTGCTGGTTTAGCCACGGAGCCCTTACGTTGTTAGATAAAAAGTGAGAAGTCAAGTAATTCTTTGGAGCTTTTGACATGAAGGGACTTTCTAGCGCCTTTGCCAAGCAAAGCCTAGCAAGCTATCCAGGGAGGCCAGGGTGGCGGCTGGTGGTGTTCGCGGCCAGAATCCAGCCTGGCACGTAGGGGTGCTTAGGGAAGACGAGATGGACCCGTGTGCTCGGGTATAAAGATGAGGATTCTGTGATCTCGTATTTCCTGCGACTGCTGCTCTTTGCCTTATGTTGCACTGTCGTCCTTCTCCAGAGGCTGTGGACCCGAGAAAGATCATGTCTACCTGCAGCTGCACCACCTGCCCCCGGAGCAGCTGGCCATCCGCCTGCCTGGCATTTCAGAGACGGCCATGATCTTTGCGGGGGTGGACGTCACCAAAGAGCCCATCCCTGTCCTTCCCACCGTGCATTACAACATGGGCGGCATTCCCACCAACTACAAGGGGCAGGTGACTGCACAGTGGGAAAGAGGGTGGGGGCGGTGGCCCACCTCACAGTGGTCCCTTCAGGTCTTAGAGGAAAAGTACCGCCTGGGTTGGTGGCTGCCCATCCCCTCTGCTGCCCTCCTGAGCGGCAGGGGCGGGCCCGGGGCTGTGCAGCTCGCACCTTCACACCTCAGTAACGATTCTAGCGACTTGTTGATCCCTCCAGAGGAAACAGTCCTAGTCCTTTACAGTGTTTTTGGTACGAGCCCATCTTACCGTCGCAGTGATCTCGTAACTTGTGCGTTCTGGGCAGTGACCACCTCTGGGCGGTTTGCAGCTCGCAGAGCTTTCCAGTCGCAGTTTTGGTTTCAGTGCTCAGGCGAGGGGCTGAGGGATTGGGTTCCTACAGTATAGAGGAGGGACGTGTTGGAAGAGTCTTCTGCCTCCCAGTGTGACGGCCATCCACCCTGAGTCCCGAATCCGAGGGTGGAGGGCGGGGTTTCTGACGGTTCGTAGCTCAGGGGTTGAGCTCGCAGGCGCTGGGGGGTTCCCTGTGGACCGCCCCAGCCTTCTCCGCCACTCCCTGTGGGGCCGCGGCGGTGTGGGCTGCGCCCTGACGGTTCGGCCTTTTCCCGCAGGTTCTGAGGCATGTGAACGGCCGGGATCAGGTCGTGCCCGGCCTGTACGCCTGTGGGGAGGCCGCCTGCGCCTCGGTGCACGGCGCCAACCGCCTCGGGGCGAACTCCCTGCTGGACCTAGTCGTCTTTGGCCGGGCGTGCGCCCTGAGCATCGCGGAGTCATGCAGGCCCGGTGAGTGTCGTCCTCACAGCGCCGGCCGCCTGCGGCCGGGGGCTGCTCAGTCGGGGTGGAGAGGGACAGGTTCAGAGGTCTGTGTGGCGACAGGCTTGAGGCTGGACAAACTGGATGAGGTCTCAATGGTTAGAAGAGAGTCACTTTTGATCAGAATTTCTCTTGTGGTCACTATGTTTTGCTCAAAGTCACCATCAGGAGCTTATTATTTTGAGGGGAAGTTTAACACGTAATAACTGATATGAATGACTGACTTCCAGTGGAGTATGTTAAATCGTGGGTATACACGAGTAACTACTTGGTACTTACAGAAAAATAATCTAGCTCGTTCTAAAAACCAGCGTAACTGATCTGGAAAGGGGACAGGGACAGCTTACTGCAGACCGCGTGCGGGGCCGGGTCCTGGCTGCGTCTTTAGTGACAGTGGGTTCCGAGTGGTGTTTTCCTTTGTAGTGACCTCAGGTGTTTGCAGAGCAGGGACTGTGCTGGGTGTGAGCCCACCGAGGGCAGAACCCTCACTGTTTTTCTGACAGCCAGAGGGCCTCACGTCGGTGACCTGGCCCCGTTCGGTAGAATGACAGCGTGAACCCGAGACACTGTCCCCAGGGCAGGGGCAGCGGGTCCCTGAGCCCCACTCTTCCCATTCCAGGTCACTGATGTTAGCTGTTCTCTGTCAGTTGCCCTGTTTTTATTGAATGAGAGTTTTTTGTGCAGATTCTAAGTGGTTGTAAGAGATGCCGTAAACTGAAGTCTAACCACTAACGACACACAGTCCGCGTGAGACCCGTCGGGCGGGGGCTCGGGCGGGGGCTCGGGCGCATCTCCCAGATCCCCGCAGGGCGGTGACGACACTTGCTATCGTCCAGTCCACCTGCTTTTCCTGGGTGTTTTTCAGGAGCTAAACTGTAGTTTTTTGTGTCTGTTTGTTCATTCAGGAGATAAAGTTCCCCCGATTAAAGCTAATGCCGGGGAAGAATCTGTCATGAATCTCGACAAATTGAGATTCGCGGACGGAAGCATCAGGACGTCGGAGCTGCGGCTCAGCATGCAGAAGGTCAGTGGCTGGGCGCGCCCTGCGCGGGCCGTGGTGACGCGGCAGAAGGCCGGGCTCCCTGCCGCACTGGGTAGAGTACAGAGGGTCCGAGTCACACGAAAGGTGGATGTGTCCACGTAGACGTGGACGGAGCCCCCAGGGCTATCTTCCCCGCCTCCAGGGTGCTCGCAAGGGCGTCCTTCCTCACACCATCTCTGCCTTCGTGTGTACGTCACAGGCTGAAGGACGAGGGGCAGTCACCGCCTCCACCCCGCACCCCACTCCCCAGAGCTTCCTTCTGCAGGCTGCCCGGAAGCCCAGCCCATCTCATTGCTGAGATGAATCCCGTCATCACGTCTGCCTTCCAGCAGCTCTGGGAAGTGTGTTTAAATTGGCCCATTGACACCAGTAAATAAAATCAGGAGGAGGGGGGAGAGGGCTGTGTGCAGTCTGCACGTTGGTTACTGTCCAGAGTGTTTGCCTTCCGACCAGCACGTCTGATGGGACGTTCCCTAAGGGTGGGAACGCTCCCTGCCCTTGACCGCCTGAGACTGGAGCATACGAAATGTCGCCAGTCTGACGAGAGAAGTGGGTTTCAGTGTTCATGTCCACTGGTGCGCTCATGGTTAGCAGCTGCTGCGTTAGATGACACAGTTTAGATCGATGATAACACCTAGAACAGCTGGGAATTGTTCAAGTTTTAACACAGGGATTCTCAGTCCACGAATGAGATCTCTGTCCACTTGAAATTATTAGCAAGAATCTGAAAGGGATCCAGTGACACCTACACACAGATGCCACCAGTGGGAAAAAGCCTCATGCTGATGCTGCCCTTCTGAAGGGCTGTGCGGTCCTGCGTCCAGGTGGGCCTGGGCCTCAGGGAGGCTTCCAGGACTGGTAAGGACAGTAGCGTGAGTGAAGGTGCAGCGTGCTCAAGGGACGCCAGTCAGCTGATTCTCTGCGGGACTTGTGTAGGGCGCTGATGCCAGGGCACGAACCACTGTGTTAGGCAGGATGTGGGAGTGACGAGCCCACGAGAGACCGAAGGAGGCATTGCCACCAAACAAGGCAGGTGTTGGTACCTGCCACGTGCCCGGCAGTGCTCTAGATGCCGGCTTCGGCACCAGAGTAAAAGTTCCTGTTCATGTGGAACTTAGTTTGAGTGTGGGGAAGTAATTTTTCTATAGATTCCACCTTATGGAGTAAGAAATGAAAATGAAATGCGTGTTCTGAAAAAGGAACAGACAAAATTGTCTTTACTTGCAGATACGATTACCAAAAAATTCCAAGAAAGTAAACTGAAAAGTGAATAAAAACAATGCAAGAATGAAGAAAGCTGTCCAGATAAAAAATTGATATACAAAAATTAGTAGCTTTCCAAGATGCTGGCAAAAGTCTGTTTAATAGTTAATATCTCATTTGCAGTGCAGCCAAAAAAGGGTTGAAATGCCTTGAGTCAGCATAACCAGAAATATGTAAACGGTATGAGAAACACGACCACTGGAGAACACGAAGCATCTTTTACCTGGTGTTTACTTAGGGTCTAAGACAGGTTTTTTCCCCTTTATTCTTCCGGAGAGACCATGACAGTGGTGGTGTGCGTTACAGTCTTACGTGACTTCTCATTCTAAAGAAGTGGGTTGGCTGTCCGCTGAGTAGAATGAATTATGAGACATCTGGGTCAGTAGAACAAAGTCCGTCCAGGAACGGGCCCCTCGGTGCGTGCTGATTCGGCACGTGATAGGGGTTTTTCGGGAGTAATGGAAGGAACAGTCGTTCAGTAAATGATAGGAAACAGGTCGGTCCTGCTTCTCCGCATGCCTAAAGTAAGTTTCAGATTGGTTTTATATCACATGTCTTTTTTACCTTAATTATTTTTTAAATTTAAAAACGTTAGTCATTTATAGAATCTGTGAAGTGTTCCCCCCGATTACTGTGGCACACGCCTGGCACCACACACAGCCATCACGATGGTCGTGACTGAATGCCCTGTGCTGCACTCTAACTCCCGGTGACTGCGTTGTGGCTACTAATTTGTACTTCGTCCCTCCCCTTCTTCCCTTCCCATCCCAGCCCCTGAACTCCCCTCCCTCCGGCAGTCACGTTTGTTCTTTGTATCTATGCGTCTGTTCATTTAGTTTGGTTCTTGTGTTCCTTAGATTCCACATATGTGTGAAATCACAGTATTTATCTCTGTCCAACTTATTTCACTCAGCACACTTTCCTCTAGGCCCACGTCATTGCAAATGGTGAGAGTTCATGATTTTTATGGCTGAGTAATATTCCATTGAGTATACGAACCATAACGTCTTTAGCCAGTCATCTGTTGATGGGCACCTAAGCTGCTACCATATCTTGTCTGTTGTGAATAGTGCTGCGGTGAACATAGGGACGCCCAGATCTTTCCGAACTGGTATTTTGGTTTCCTTTGGATAAACAGCAAGAAGTGCAGTTGCCGGGTCAAAAGGTAATTCCATTTTTAATTTTTTGAGGCACCTCCAGACTTTTCCAGAGTGGCTGCACCAATTTGCAATCCCATCAACAGAGTACAAGGGTTCCCTTTCTCCTCATCCTTGCCAGAGTTGGCCGTTTTTTGATTTATTGATGATAGCCAACCTGACAGGTAGGTGTGAGGTGATGTCTCATTGTGGTTTTAATTTGCATTTCTCTGATTAGTGACCATAACCATCTTTTCATATGTCTATAGGCCATTTGTGTGTCCTCCTTGGAGAAATACCTATTCGGGTCTTGTCAGTTTCTAATTGGATTGTTTATTTATTTTATTTATTTGTTAAGTTGTATGAGTTCTTTACAAAGTTTGGATATATCATAGGCACAGATCTTCTCCATTCAGTAGGTTGTCTTTTGTTTATGCTTTCCTTTGCTGTCAGGGAAGGGCAGATCAAAACCACAGTGAGATCTCACCTAACACCTGTTGGGATGGCTGTTATCAAAGACAGGAAGTCACAAGTGCTGGCGACGATGAAGAGAAAAGGGACCCTTCATGCGCTGTTGGTGGCAATGTAAACTGGTGCAGCCACTGTGGAAAACAGTGTGGAGGTTCCTCGGAAAATTCAAAATGGAACTACTCCATGATCTAGCAATTCCACTTGCGGCAACCAAAGCAAATGAAAACACTACGCCGAAGAGATATGTGTATCACGTGTTCATTGCAGCCTTATTTAAACAGCCAAGTCATGGACACATGAACAGATAAGTGGGTAAAGAGTAGCCTGTGTGTAGAGTGGAATGTTCGGCTATAGAAAAGGAAAGTCCTGCCATGTACAAGAACATGGACCAACCTGGAGGGTATTACGCTGAGTGAGGCAAGTCAGACAGAAACATCAATACCACGTGATCTCACATGTGGCATCGTAAACACACACCTCGGAGCTCATAGGTACAGAGAACAGATTGGTGGGTGGAATGGGTGGGGGAGTCCACGGTAGAGGTTTCCAGTTAGAACTCAGTCCTGGGGGTCCTGGGAGTGTAACGTGCTGCGTGGTAACGGTAGTCCATACTGTGTGGCGGGTTTGGGAGTTGCTAAGAGAGTATCTCACACACAACAATGCAACTTCCGTTTTAGATTTTGGAATCATAAATAGCCTGAGTTTTCTGGTTTTTCTGTTGAATTTACGTAAATGTTTTACAAAACATGAAATGCACACGAGAAAGGGCTGAAGGTCCCGCAGCCGTCGGGGTGGGGGGCCGTTCCTGGGGCGGCCGGTGACGCGCGTGCGCGTTCAGTCCATGCAGGCGCACGCGGCGGTGTTCCGGGTGGGCAGCGTGCTGCAGGAGGGCTGCGGGAAGCTCAGCCAGCTCTACGGGGACCTGCAGCACCTGAAGACCTTCGACCGAGGTGAGCGGCCCCGGGCCCCTGCCCTCAGCCGGGGCGCTGGGCGTCCCCTTCAGCGGGGACTGAGGGGACCCCGTCTGACCGGATCCTGCCTGTCTCTCACGGGAACCTGGTGTGTCCCCAGGAATGGTCTGGAACACAGACCTGGTGGAGACGCTGGAGCTGCAGAACCTGATGCTGTGCGCGCTGCAGACCATTTACGGGGCGGAGGCCCGGAAGGAGTCGCGCGGCGCCCACGCCAGGGAGGACTACAAGGTGCGCCCGCCACGTGCCAGTCCGTTTCAGGCGAGCGGGAACCGTGCTGGGTTCCTCCGGGTACCTGTCGCGTGCTGAGGGCCGGAGGACCTTCCTCTTGGTTGGGATCCACGAGCAGAGGCGCTGTTGCCCGAAAATGCCGACTCGGGTTTCCAGTGACGAGTGCGTCACCTGTCACGCCTGCCCTGTGGTCTGGGAGAGGGGTCGTGGCCCACCGCAGCCTTCAGATGAGCTGCAACCGCTGCAGGGCGTGGGGAGCCGGGCGCCTGTGCGGGAGGGTGCGTGCCCCCGGCTGGGGCCGCTTTCCCGGACCCGCTCCCGCGCTTTGGCCTGGGCACTGCTGGGGTTACCAACGGCCTCGCCAGCCCGCTGGCCGTGGGGGCGTGGGGAAGTTGCCTAAGCAAGAGCAACTGGGTCTCGATTCCTTGTGAAGTTGGATTAGTTTATCCTCCACCACCTGGGGCCGGGTTCAGTCTGCCCAGATCCTCATGTCACTCGGGCTGGAACTCGCACCCTGGGGAGCGCGCCCCATAGGAACGGGTCAGAACTAAGGGTACGGGCTGTGGCCACGCTTGTCACATTAATGTTAAGAGGTCTCATCCCACAGAGCAGAAGCAGCAAGTGTTTGGATTTGGGGGATTTTATTGAAGAGGTGCTTTTGTGGCTCATCCATTACCATGTGCACGTTACCCTTAATAGCGTTCAGCTCCTCTTTAGCAGTTTGTGGAAATTTTAATATAATTGCTAAAGTGAAAATATTTATGTAAAAAAAATGAAAGAATTTGAAATCTCCCAGAGTACAGAACAGAAAGACGAAAAGCATGCGATGAACTTTCGAGTGCGTAAGAGCGCAGAAAGTGAGCTCTGGAACCTCGCTGCTGCAGCCAGCCCCCTGCCCAGTGGTGTGGCCTGACCTGGGCGGGCCTGACCCCGTGGGCACACGGTCTGCGGCAGAGATGGGCTCAGTAAGGGTGTGGGGGCCCTGGGACAGCTGGTATAGGATGAGGCGCTCGCCAGTAACACTAGAGGCTGACAGCTGCCAAATGCCTGGCACGCTGCATGTCTCCTTCCCCTGCATCGGGTCCCGAGTCGCATCACGTTACCTGCTGTGCATTGTTCTAGGTGAGATGCAGTCAAGTGGTTTTTCGTTAGGAATTGCAGAGGGGATGGACATGGGCTGGAAAATGGGCTAGAAAGGACCCTACTCTCTGAGCAAGGCCTCCCTAGGACAGTGGGACCTCCTTGCTGAGTGAGATGTAGGGGTTCGTATCAGGCAGGTCTCATATGTCGGGGTAATGACATTGCTCTGAGAGAGTAATAGGAAATTTGGAATCGTCGATGGTGTTTCCTGAAACGAACACCCTTTCTCGGCCTCAGGAGCGGATCGATGAGTACGATTATTCCAAGCCCATCCAGGGTCAGCAGCAGAAGCCGTTTGAGCAGCACTGGAGGAAGCACACGCTTTCCTACGTCGACGTCAGGACTGGGAAGGTAGGTGGGGACATGGCCCGCTCACACGTGCACTGACATGTGCACTCGAACTGGGACCGGCAGCAGGCATTTACATCGACTGCTGACACTGGCAGGCCTTCCCCGGCGTTGGCTCTGGGCAGGGAGTGAGCTCCCAAGGCCTGGTGGCAGGGGCAGAGAGGAGAGCTGGGGTGAGGGCCTGGGGCTGGGACAGGAGGACGCACAGCCCTCCCTTCCCTTCCCTTCCCATTGGCTGGACCACCCAGAAGCAGCCTCAGGGAAGCCCAGCTTATGCGAGGCGCTGGGAGAGGCGGGGTGGGGTGGCCAGGGCCTGGGGGTGGCCAGGGCCTGGGGGGAGCCAGCTGAGATCACAGTAGAGGCTCCCTGACTTATTTCTCCGGAGCATGGTCACCCATTGGGCATTTTTGCCAAGTGTTAAGATTCAGAAATAAGAGTACAAAGCGTTTGTTTACCCTTGACCTTTCATAGCTTTTAGGGGATAGTCTTGATCATTTATCTGGGTTCACAGAAATCAAATTGTGCTCCGTGGTCATCACTTAACAGAGCGTCTGCCATTCAGTCCGGCAGGCAGCGATTTTCAGAATTTTTCATGTAGGCTGGTTTTGACTGGAGGAGGAGGTCGGACTTCCCTCCCTTAGTACAAGCTTATTTGTAGTAACATTTGGGTTTTTATAATTATAAAAGAAATATGTCTTCGTTCTAGAAAGTACGAAAAGAATAAAAGAAATCAATGTTTATAAGCTCACTAATTAGAAACATTCTTTATTATCATTTTGAAATATTTACCTCAAGTTTGTCTATGTGTACATTTTATTATGTGTATGCATATAAATATTCACTTACAAGTAGAAAAGAGTGGAAGTAAATGCATCGTATAAAGATACTTTAAGTGTGACAGTATATACAGGGTTTTACCTACTTTCGAACATTTTTGTAAAGCATCAAGAATTTCATACAGTTTAATTATTCTATTACGTGAATTTACCGTAATTTACATACCTAGTCCCTTATCGTGCATTTAGATCATTTTTGAATTTGTTGAAAAATAACTCCAGTATTTTTAAGTTCTGGCATGTTTGTCTGTAAATATACTTTTATAGTTAATTTGTCGAAAGAGCATAAGAGAGGACTGTTGGTGCTTTTCTGTGCCCCAGCTTACTACCGACTCTTCTTTTCAAGGTCTCCCTGGAATACAGACCTGTAATCGACAAAACTTTAAACGAGGCTGACTGTGCCACAGTCCCCCCAGCCATTCGCTCCTACTGATGAGGCCCGAGTTGACCAGCTCTTGTAATTATATGTAATATGCCTCGCACGTGTTCGTAGCATAATTGTGTTTTAAGTCCCAGTGAATAAGGAGTGCCATCCGAATAGAGACTGCCTGCCCAGTGGCCAGCAGCTTGCTCGTAGTCGAAGCCCAGAGTGGTCACCTTACCTTTATTTCTTGCTTCTTTGTGAAATAATGAAGCTGAGCACGATTCTTAAATAAAACAAATTATAAACTTACTTGGGCACACTGGCCAACCTGAAATATAAAATGTGATTTTTTTTTTTTTTTTTTTTAGTCTGGTACATTTTGTAGTAGTAGGTATTGAAGTAAAAATGAATTTTAGTACTTGACAGCAAATGAAGAGAACAAACACTTCCTCCTTGTTCTGAGTGAACAGTTGTATGTGCAAACACACGTCTTAAAGCAGCGGTCCCCAACCTCTTTAGGCACCAGGCACTGGATTCCTGGTGCCAGAGTTTTTCCACAGACTGGAGCGGGGGATGGTTTCAGGATGCTTCAAGGGCATTACATTTATGTGCACCTTATTTCTGTCATTACATTACAATATATAATGAAATAATTTTACAACTCACCATAATGCAGAATCAGCGGGAGCCCTGAACTTGCTTTCTTGCAACTAGACGGTCCCTTCGGGGGGCAACGGGAGACAGTGACCCCCGAAGTGTGTTGCTTGTGTCCGCTCTACTCCGTCTTGTCGTTTTGGTCGCAGTCACTGCAGAGAACCCTGCTTCACAAAGACAGGATGCTGGGGATGGAAGCAGGCTTTGCGGTGCTTCGTGGCCATCCCAGGACGTTCCAGAACGCATGGAGAGCTGAGCTCATCTCAAGCGTACTGTTAAGTACATTGTCGTTTGCGATCTCAAGCAGTTGATCATCTAGCACGGACAAACTTGATGCACCTGGCTTATTCCAGATGGGTCACGGATCCATTCGTCCCCAGGTCGGGGGTCTTTTGTGGCTGGGAAGTCACGCTCAGTCTCTTTTGAAAGCCGAGGTGGGTGATCACTCACCAGCCGGGAGAAGGGAGACCCGGCTCAGTCCCTTTCCAAATCTCTGCTGGTGCTTGAAACATGTCAGAAATCCCAGTGTTCCCTCATCACCCCCATAATTCTAGTTTGGCTTTGAATGCATTTTATGTACGACTTGAACACAGTTGTCATTCTCCCCTGAAGTGACAGGTTGAGTTGGTTAAGCAGGCCGAATATGTCACACGAGCAAGCAAGCTTTGCGACCCATCACTGAAATGCGCTGCTTCCAGTGGTGACTGTTTTTCTAAAAGGAATCTCTGGAGTGGCTCCCGTAACTCAGAAACTCTGGCCAGTGACCTGCCTCTGGAAAGCCGTCTCACGTCTGTGAGAGAGAGGACGCGTGTGCTCTGCGTCCCCCCCTCACAGAGCTGCACCCACAGACGACTGAAGGGTGCTACTCCAGTGTGGTTGATCATTTTAACCACATCCTGCAAAACGTTAAGTTCAGGTGACATTTCTCGGGTAGCCAGCATTTCTGTATGGATGACACGGTGCATAGACTCTCATTCAGAAGCGACTTCTCTGATCCGAGTAGTGAAACCACAAAGCCGTCCAGTTACGCAGCTGCTCTGTCCCTGCATACACTGACACGAAACGACCAGTTCATTCTTCCTGCTAGGTAACCATTCAGAGACCGGAGTAGCTCTGCAGCTGTGGTGTTGGCCGGCAACAGAAGTGCACACAACATCCTCATGCACGTCCTGAAAAGTCACACAAAAGCAAGCATTGTTGCCTTGTCGACACCAGTGACTCATGGGTCCTCTAACTGTGCTTCAGTATCTGCTGTTTCGTTAATTCATCTAGTCATGGTGCTAACTGAAAGGCACACGTGCCACCTTTTGAACTGCAGCCTCTTCAAAGTTCACAACAAGTGTCCTTAGCATCTGGCAGGATCGACTTCACCAGTAGCAAAGGGCTGCTTAGCTTTAGCGGTTCGCCCCTAAGGACAGTGCTCAGTGCAGACGCATTTGATGAAGTGGTGGCCTTCAAATGATTGCTTCTGATCTTTGTGCTCAGGTTGTTTTCTTTTGAAAAACTCCAAAGGCTTGTCTTTGAATGGCCGAGTGCTCGGTCTCCCTGTGGCAAAGCGGTTTTGACGGTTTCATGGCTCTGTTAGGTAGCCGGTCATCACATGTCATAAGGAGCAGGCTTGGAGAACACGAACCGCCTGTTGGCAATGAACCTGGGTTTAAGTAGGACTCTCCGTATTTTAGCTTTCTCTTTGTTGGCAGTCTCAGAGTCTTCTGCCGTACCATCACTGGGTCTTTCTTGCTTTTCAGAGCAGCTCTCCGGTGACGTTTGTTTTTAACTCATTTTGTCTAAGGTTAGCTTGTGAGAGGCACGGACAGAATTGGCAAATGGGCCACTGAAATAAGGGTCAGGTTCCTACTTAAAGCCTGCCACCAGATACAGCTTGTCACTTGCCACTCACTGATGCGGTTTTGCTATGAGTCTGCAAACACTTGATTTATTATGGTCTCTGTGCAATCGAACCTCCCTGCCAATGTTAATCTGCATTTTCGGCTCCCAGCTCAGCACAGGAGCCTCAGCTCCACCTCACGTCCTCAGGCCTTAGACTCTCAGAGGAGCGCGAACCCTGTTGGAACTCGTGAGGGCTTAGGTTGTGGCTTCCATGAGCATCTGACGCCTGAGGATCTGGGGCCACTTGGTCGTCCATTTAACGTGTTTATAGAGAGCTTACTGCATGCCAGGGCCGGGTGAACAGGAGAGGGGACCGTGGAGTGCTCGGAATGCCGGCATCCAGAAAAAGCCAATGTTTAGAAAAGCTCTAAGGGTAATAAAAAATGTTTTCCTAATTAGCGCAGAGAAATTAGACCAAAAGGAAAGATGCCTGACATGGGATACACTGCGCTAATGCTAATGTAGGAAGAAAGCAGTGTTGTCTTTCCGTTTCTTTCCTCCTCCACCCAGGAGCACCATCTGAATGGAAAGCTTAGGACAGACCTGCTTGGGAGGGAACTGGATCCGGGACGGGCCAGGACACAGTGGCAAGCTTCACACTGGCACTTGAAGGGAGTCGGCAGAACTAAGGGCGGGAGATGAGCTGTGTTTCTGTTGGAAGAAGGTGGTCTCCATCGCGGCTGCCACCTTCGTAAGTGGTGGCAGGCCTGCAGGCTGCGCCCCTCATCGGTGGCAGTGGGCTCGGTCGTGCCATCACAGCATCATAGCACCATTGCACGGGGACGCGCGCCCCATGCCGTGCTCAAACTTAGCCTCTCAGAGATCAGGCTGCGGTGGGGGTGACAGAGGCTACCTCGTCTGCGACTGCCCCAGGCCTGTCTCTGATGGAACCTTCTAGATACATGTGTGCCTCCATGTGGGTGTACGTGGCGTGGGGTGACTTTTGCTATAAACCTTTATTTCCTAATAATCTCCCTTATAAGAGTCAGTCTCACCAGCACTGAGCTACTGCCGGAAGAGCACATACGATCCCCTGCTCTTGCCTGTGACCTCAGGCCCGCCATGGTCTTCTCAGTAAATTGTGGACCTTGGTACCTTGCCCCCAGGTGCTGGCGTGAGGATTACATCAAGTAAGGTTTAAACAAGGGTAGGTGCTGGCTCACTGGAAGCATTCAGTGATCCTTCCCTCGAATGAGTCGTTCCCACCCCTAGAACTAAACAGAAAGTAGAGTGGGCCACAGATGCTGTTGGCTGTGCCAATCCAGGCGGGAGACTCAGCCAGAGGTTGGCACTCGTGGCACTGTCAGGAGAAGGAGGCCGAGACGTTTTTGCTGTTTCCTGATACATGCTGCACTGGGAAACTTATAAATTGGGTTGGAAAATCAGAGTTACTAACTATAAAATTCTAGAGAACAAAAAAGGAGAGAGATGGGAGAGAGAATAAAAATGGATTTCAGTAACGACAGATCAAAAAGCTGTGGAAAATCCAGAAGGGACTTTGAGAAAACTAAAACCACTCAAAGTCACTGTCATGAGACAACGTCCACCTTGCTGGAGAGGTCTGAGGACTAGTATTTCCAGAGTCAGAAACTAACTAAATTTCTTTGAAGAACCTGAAAGAACTCTGCAGCAAGTGGCCCCATGGCCAAGCGAGAAAAAGTGGGTCAGAGGGTTGACAGTTGGAAGAAAGACAGGGTCAGATCCACAGCTGTGCCCAGCGGGCTGCTGAATAATGGATGGGCATCCACCGGGAGCAGTCTCAGGTGCCTCCTTGGAAGGCCAGGTCCTGGGTTCCGCGGCCTTGGGACTTCTGACAAGTAACGAGGTCGGTTTCTGCCACAAGAAATGCTGCTCAGCTCTGAGGATGAAACAAGTCAGCGTTCATTGAATCCAGAGTTTAAAAACCAGCGAGGCTGGAACACTATGAACTGAGAAATAAATCCTGCGCCTGACCCACACCGGGGCGGGAGGGGCGAGGCCGGCTGACGCCGGGGCCGTGCGAGTGCCCTAAAGCGGGGAATTCGCCAAAATCAGAGTCGCATGGTCAGTGTCTAGATGAGGGCGGTAACTGTCACGGGCAGAAGGGGACACCCTGGCCCACGGGCATGGAGAGCCGCTGGGGAGGCCCGGGCACAGGGCGCGGGTGGCCTGACTGAGGAAGCGGGGCTGGGTCGGAGGCGTTCTCTCCTCGGTCACATTAACTTCCACGACTTCTTTTGGACGCAAGAATTAAACGTGGCCGAGTGGCGCCCCTTCCGCCCGTCACGTCCGCTCCGCTCTGCGGACGGAAGCGGTACCCGAACCAGCAGGCGACTGGCCGCGCACGCCCCGCTGGCGGGACACGCAGCCCGGCGGCCGGACTCGGGCGTTGCCGGGCAACTGGCCCGCGAGGGCATTGGCTGCGCCGGGTCCCGTGACCTCCGCGGTGACACGCACTTCCTGTCCCGTGACCTCCGCGGAGTCACGCCCCCGGACGTGGCGTGCGCCGGGCCCCACCCCCCGGCGGAGGCGGAAGCGGAGCCGCCCTGAGTTTTGCAGCGTCGCCGCGCGCCTCGGCCCATGGCCGCCTACCCCTACCGCCCGGGCCCCGGCGCCGGCCCCGGCCCCGTCGCGGGCGCGGCGCTGCCGGACCAGAGCTTCCTGTGGAACGTCTTCCAGAGGTGAGGCCCGGCGTCCGCGGCGCTCCGCCGGCCTCTCCCGGCCTCCTGGCCCATTCCCGCCCGTCGGGTCCGCCGCAGCCAGCCTCCGCCGGCCTGCTGCGCCTCCCCGTCCCCGCCTTGGCGCTCCTCCCCTCCCGCCCCGGCCTCCCCTCTGGTCTTCCCTCCGGCCTGCTGCGCCCTTCTCCCTCGGCCTCCCGCTACATGCCCCCCAGCCTCTCCCTGGCCTCCCCCTGAGCCCGCTGCTCTATCGCGGCAGCCCCTTTCTGCTATCTCAGTGCCTTCCCAAGACGCCTTGGGGCTTGACCTTTGTCTCCCTCGTGGCAGCAGCCAAAGGCCCCCGTTTCGGGGATGAGTTATTGCTGCTCTGGGAGGTCTCCAGGCGATGCTAGTTTTAGAAAAACAGCAACAAAGACTTTGGTCCAGCACCGATAAAATGCCAGCAGCCAGGAAAGAAGCAGGGACATGATGGCTGCCCGGGGCGGCTGACCGTTACCTGAGCTCCTTCTGTCCATGGCCGTCCTTCCACTGAATGAATGACCGAAACTTGAGTGACTCATGGTCAGGGAGTGACTTAGTTGACTGAGAGTCTTTTCCTGTTTGCGAACAAGAGAGAAACTGGTGCGGGTGGATTTAGACAGGCCGAGGGAGAATCAAAGAGAAAGTCCTGAGAAGGGGAGCGAGTGTAAAATGACTTGGCCTCTTTGGGGAGAAGCATCTTGGCCTTTGGCAGATGGCATGCTGAGGATGGGTTCAGGGGCTCCAGCAGAGCAAAGTGAAGGGTCCACGGGAGGGAATATGCCAGAACACGCGTGGGGTGGTGGTCAGAGGGGTTCCATGTGTGTGCTTTTCGTGCACTTTTAATCACCAGCTGACGTGCTCTCGATTTTGTAGGGTCGATAAGGATCGGAGCGGTGTGATATCCGACAGCGAGCTCCAGCAAGCGCTCTCCAACGGTGAGTGGGGCCCGGCCACCAGGATGCCTGAGCTGCAAGCCCGACCCACCCGTAGACCTGATTACTGTTGCCGGCATGTGGTGGTGGTGCTTCCGACGTAGTGTGCCACATGGGTTCCTGGTTGTCACCAGTCAGTCTGATTTGCTGAGCCAGACGAACCACTGGATGAGCACGGGGAAGCGCCGCTGGAGGTGCAGGTTGGGGCGAGGGCAGGAAGGTTAGCCGTGTACAGCAGATGCCCTTCAGCTGTCTGGAAGGTCGTTGACCTCCTTGGGAACCTGATCTCCTTGGCCCCTCCGAGGAGGATCATCGAGGTCCCAGAGGCTCTGATGGGGAGGTCACTGGGGATATTGGAGGTGCTGGCCACCGGATTGTGGGGGAGGGTCTTTGAGTGGAGAGATACTGGGCACTCAGAGGTGAGAAGGTTACAGTCTTGGGTGGCATGGGGGTCTCTCCCTGGAGCTGAGTTCTTGCTGGTGTCAGTGTGACTAATCCACAGAAACCTACTCGAAACCTTTCAGTCCCTTAAGTAGCCAACCGTGTGCCCCTTTCTTAATCCCTCAGATGCCACTGTCTGTTCTGACTTGGGTCGCTTGCCTCTCCAGAGGTGTGCTATTCAAGCTAGAACAGGGGTTGATTTTGAGATGTTACGGAGATGTTGAAAGACACAGTTATCAGTGGGTAGCAGTTGGATGTTGAAATACTGGACCAGGGATCGAAAGACCAGGGGTGCCGACCATGCCCCCCAGAGCTGGGTGAGTGGTTAACGAAGGCGGCCCCTCGCCGTGGGCACGTACTGGGTGCTGGGTGTTAGTGTGTTTATTGCCTGGCGGTTTGCGTGAAGCTGAGGATTGGTGTTCACGGGCTAGTGCGTAGATTTCACAGCGGTGGACAGCGCTGACCCCGTCGCCAGTCTGTAACGTGTGTGGGCACAGGCCCTGGGGCACAGCTTCGCGTGCGTTTATGTAGGTGGTTTCCAGGAAGTTATCAAATCCCCTTGCTTCTGCGTGAGGGTTGTGCTTCTGGGTTGGTCTCTGATCATTATTGGCCCCTTCTGCTCCTCGCCTGTGCCCCCGGTGCGTGAGCTGCACTGGGCAGGTAGGAGACGGGCCTACCAGGGCCATGTCAAGGGCACCTGGAACCCAGCAGGCTGCGGTCTGGCAGTGCCAGCCCGCACTTTCTAAGTGTTGGCCAGATGGGCCGTTTCTTCGCATCACGTGTCAGTGTGACAGCAGTGAGTGCCTGGCGGGGAGGATCTTCTGAGCTCTTTCTTCCGAGCCCTTTCCCCCGAGTGAGGACCCGCCAGGACCCACTGGGACGGCTCCTTTCTGTCCGTTTGCCGTGGGTGTTGAGAGTGCCGCCCAGGGGTTGGGTTCATGTGACACCTGCTCCACTGGGGACTCAGTGGGGTCCCTGGGGTCTGCCTGCCTGGATTCATACCCTGTCTCTGCCGGTTCTAGGACTGTGGCCGTGAGCAAAGCCTCGACCTTTCTGGGTCCCAGCGTCGCACAGTTCCTGGGAGGAGGTGTGTGCCGAGCGCTGGGCGTGGTGCCCGGCGTGGCGCGGGGCTCAGTGCTGCCAGCTGGGGAGTGTTCGTGTCACTGTGCCGCCTCTGCCGTGAGGAGCCAGCTCGCGTCCTTGATGGTTCTTCTCCCCCTTCACCGGTGGCAGCGGCGATGGCGGTGGGCAGCCACGACCCGGCGCCTGTCCCTTCACCAGCGGGGTCGGCACTGGCCCCGTCCCGCTGGTGGTCAGAGCGCACGGCTCTTTGCTCCGTCGGGACAGCCTTGACCTCCGTTCCCAGAAGCCTGCCTGAGAGACAGTTTTCACAGAATTGTCCGAAGGGTGCTCGGCGCCCGCTCCTGAGATGTGAGTCGGCACCTGGTTTCGCCCCCTAGGACGCGAGTCCCGGGACCGTGTCACAGTGGGCTCTCTGGAGCCCCTTCCTTGAGTTGCCCTGTGGGATTCCCTCGGCCTCTGTCGGGCGTGCAGGAACCTGCCCGGAGCAGCGGTCACCTGACCCCGGGAGAGGAGGCGTGGGGGCCGCCACGCCCTCTGTGGGGCCTCCCCCGGGACAGGGCCCTGTCACTTCTGCCCGGGCGCGTGGTGCTGCTTGTGTCTCAGCAGCTGCGGTGCTGCTTCTGACTTGTTTCTTGTCAACCCCGAGTCTTTTAACTGTGTCTCTCTAAAATGAGCTGCTGAAAATTAAATTCGTGGCTCAGCAGTAGCAAGAGTTGAGTGGGGGCGAACTTCGTGGCCGTGGCCGCCGATCCCTCGCGTTCTCGTCCCCTCCTCCCGGGCAGTGTCGTCGAAGTTTTCTCCGTGACTGGCCGTAGGTTTCTGAGGCTGTGCGCGGCGGGGCGGGGCGAGTGCCGGGAGGCTGTCACAGGAGAGCAGGTTTATGAGTTTGTGGCTGGTGGGAAAACCAGTTACAGAACGACGTGGTTCGTCACCTGCTCGGTCACTGGCCTTCACGCTTCTTGCTTCCGTGTGACCCTGGGCGGCCGTTGTGGCTGGCACTGTCAGGAATGCGCCCAGCCCTGGTCGGTCCGCTCAGCCAGGGCTCGGGACTGTGCGAGCGGCCGCCCGCCTGTGTCGGACGTGGCGGGAGCACAGGCGGGAGGGGACTCGGGAGCTTGTTTCCCAGCTTCTGTCCCTGAGTGTCCTCGGGGTCCTGGTGCGGGGCCGCAGGCGCGCCTCTGTGAGCGTCCCTGCCTCTTCCGTCCCCCCTGCTCTGCAGCTCTGCAGCCCCTTGACCCGTCCGTGGGGCTGTCCCCACCCCCTGCGCATGCAGTGCCCTGGCGCCAGGCCCGGGACACCTGTGCCCCTGCCTCGTGGGCGGTGGCCTCACTCCGGTGACGGCTGCAGGCGTTCTGAACGGATGTCAGCGGGTGCTGCTAGGACAGGCATTTAGCTTAGTGCCCGCGGTGGGGGCGGGGGGTCGTGAGGAAGCGTCTCACCTGGGGCTTAAAGGCGGGCCGGGTAGGGCGGGGTGTGCATGTGTTGGACGGAAACTCAACTCGCGAGGCTGGGACGGTGGCAGCCCAGTGTCCTACGGTATCGGGTGGCACCCTGCTGAGCCTCAGCGGGGAGCGTCGGGGGCAGGTGGGTCCCTGTGCCACCCAGAGCGGAGACGGCTGTGGGCGTAGCGGACGGAGTGCGCTGTCGTACACGAGCACGGCCGGGCCCAGACGCGGCTCCTCGCGCCAGAAACACCTCTTTGACTTTGTCTCTGCCGTGAGAGTCGTTCCGAAACCTGTTCTCGGGCATCGAGGTGTCTGGTCGACAGATGGTTCCAGGCGCTCACGTCGGGGACTCCGCCACCCCTGCTGTAACACACCGGGTGACTCCCGCGACCGTTCTGAAGTGAACCGTAGAATAAAGGTGACCGGCCCTTTCAGACTCACGGAGAAGAGTGCGATGCCCAGACCGTAGTCGGGGAGACGTTTTAGAGCGGGGTTCGGTGGCACGTTCTCAGTGCGCTTTGCGCGACGACACATGGGGACGGAGGACGTCACGCTGCCTGTGTGTGCTGTGCCTGTCTTGGGGACTCCAGTACTGGGGGCAGCAGTGTAATTGGTGACAGTCTTAGCAAAACCAAGTGCTATCTTCTCAACTACCTGGTGGCTGAACTCCTGGAAGGTTCAGTGTGTGTTAAAATAAAATAATGGAAAACCGTGTTTTGGTTCCGCAGTAAACCAGAGTCAAGGCAGACAGCTTTGAGCGTCTGCTGCGCCCTGCGGGCCCCCCGCAGTGCAGGAGGCCCGCCCTGCGCAACGGGCCGAGTGCCCGTCTGAGCAGCGCTGCTCCAGGCTCTTCACGTTGGAAGCGGACACGCACGTGTCACGTGTCCCAGGTTCGGAACTGAGGTTGTCCTGTGGACGTGGTTCTCTGACCCTCGAACCCCTGTTTGTTTTCAGGCACCTGGACTCCGTTCAACCCCGTGACCGTCAGGTCGATCATATGTAAGTAACAGCGCGGCGCGGCCTGCCCGTGCGTCCCCCTCGCCCCCCACCTGCACCCCACACCCCGAGGCCCGCTCCGCCCGCCGTGTCCCACTCCGACTCTTTGCTGTCGGTTTCCACCCCTTTGAGGGCCTGGTCCGGGAGACCGCGGGTGTCCACGGGAGGGGGCTCTGGTGCTCGGCTGCTCACCACATCGTCACCCCGTGACACTCAGTGAGCCGTAGCGCGCTTCTTGCCACACCGGGAGCTGAAATCACGGTCTTAACGTTGACCCCGCTCCCGAGAACACAGCAGTGATTTCTCGTCCTTACTGCAGTCACCAGACTGCGTTTGTGCGTGTGTGTAAGTCGCCCTGCAATGACACGTAAATGTGGTTTTCGGTCCTTTCGTATTTGGACCCGGGATTGGGCTGATACGTTAAAATGCAAGGCGGGTCTTGCAGAGAAATCAGAGCCATAGTCTTTGTCCTCGGAGGGGGCTCTCCCGAGCCTCCTGGAGGGCAGAGGGCCGCTCCAGGCCCAGAGCCAGGAGCTGGGCACGTCACTGCCCTCGGCCTGTGCCTGGCAGGGCTGGCGCTCCCCCCCTCCGCCCCGTGGCCGTGCCGCTGAGTGAGGCATCGCGCTAGTGCGGCTCCGATGGTGGGTTCTGCTCGCACGTTCCTTTTCCCGGGGCCAGGCCCCACGGCCCTCACACCGCCGCTGAGCACTGACCAGCAGCACGTGGGGATTCGCCAGCTGAGCACCGCGCTGGTCCCGTAGGAAACTAGGGCTCAGGGGACGCGGGGACGGGGTGGCATGGGTGCGGGCCCGGCCGCTTGGCCCCGCGGGTGCGTTTGCCGTACGACTGATGCCCCTTCTTGTCTCAGCTATGTTCGACCGCGAGAACAAGGCCGGCGTGAACTTCAGCGAGTTCACCGGCGTCTGGAAGTACATCACGGACTGGCAGAACGTCTTCCGCACCTACGACAGGGACAACTCCGGCATGATCGACAAGAACGAGCTCAAGCAAGCACTCTCAGGTTTTGGTAATCCGCTGCTTCGATTGTGTGGCTCGTTTCATTTTGGAACCGAGGAGCCGTGAAACATTTTTTGCTTTGTGCAACTACTGACTTTTTAATCCCATGTGTGAAATTTTTGTTTACATTGTACAGGTTTAAGTTTTGATATTATTGGAGACTTGTTCGGTGTTCATCCAAAATGAGATAAGGGCTATGCAATCGTTTACCTTTCGTGAGTGGAGGCGACACGAGCACATTGAGAATGTGGCTTTGAAACACCCTAAACCGAGTCAGTGAAAACAGCAGTGCAGGGCGGCTGCCGTTGCGTGACACGCTGAAATACCCCGATGAGGAAGGGCCCACGAGTGACGGTTCTGAGCTGCGGTGCAAACCGCATGCCTCAGGCACCCAAGTCAGCACAAGCTCCCATTCTCAAGTGTGTCAGCCTGAGTGTGCCGTGCCACACGCCTGCCGGGCCTGGGTGTGCTCACACCACACGCCTGCCGGGCTTGAGTGTGCTCACACCACACTTCTGCCAGGCTTGGGTGTGCCGTGCCCCATGTGTGCCAGGCCTGGGTGTGCCGTGCCCCATGTGCCAGGCCTGGGTGTGCTCACACCACATGCCTGCCGGGCCTGGGTGTGCTCACACCACACTTCTGCCAGGCCTGGGTGTGCCGTGCCCCGTGTGTGCCAGGCCTGGTTGTGCTCACATCACATGCCTGCCGGGCTCGAGTGTGCTCACACCACACACCTGCCAGGCCTGGGTGTGCTCACACCACATGCGTGTCAGGCCTGGGTGTGCCATTCCCATGTGTGCCAGGCCTGGGTGTGCTCATACCACATGCCTGCCGGGCTCAAGTGTGGTCACACCACACGTGTGTCAGCCTGAGTGTGCCGTGCCACACGCCTGCCAGGCCTGGGTGTACTCACACCACACACGTGCCAGGCCTGGGTGTGATCACACTACATGCGTGCCAGGCCTGGGTGTGCCGTGCCCCATGCGTGCCAGGCCTGGGTGTGCCGTGCCTTCAGGAGCGTTCGCTTGGTGCCTTTCAGAGGGGGTGGGCGGGCCTTCCGATGTCAGCGGTGGTCTGAGAGGCAGGTGGCATTTCTTATTCAGAGAGGAAGAACTGAAATGTCGTCTTGTCTGGAGTTGCGCTGAGATTCTGATTTGGGTCAGTTCCCTTGGCCCTGCATTCACGGGCCCGTGTTATGAAACCGCTCTGTGTTTTGCTTAAAAGGCTACTTTTAAATGCTTTCTTGAAAAAACGAGGAAAGTTCGGTTATGACGCAGTGTGCTCTAAGCATTTTGAGTTTGAATAACGTAAACTACACTTTAGTTCTTGGGGTTGTTGGCTAGCTCCTTCCTCCCTGTGTTTTCTCTGTGTTTTCACGTGCTTCGCGGCTGTCCCCTTTCCCGTCCTTTCCTGCCTCTGAACTCGGACCTGGCTCTGCCCTTGGCGGGGGGCTGCTGGGGGCCTGGCCCGGCTGGGGCGGCCTTGGGAGGGACCAGGACCTCGTGGCCGTTCCAGACAGGTGATGACCTCTGGTGCCACAGAGTGTGGTGGTTTCCCTCCCGTCAGGCCTGGAGACGCTGAGGCAAACAATGGCCCAGTCCCCTGGCCCCAGTCAGATGCCACTCGCGGCTGTGGCGGGGACACGCAGGGCGGGGGGCCGCCCCTCGCACTGGCAGCACCGACAACCTGCCTGACTTCCCCGCTTTTCCTGGGGAGATTAAATGTTCTTTTGCACCATTTCTTCTGTTATTCCAAAAAGTTTCTCCCTGTGATTGGTCCGTGATCACGTCCGGAGCCTTCCCCGGGGCCTTGTCTGCCCTGCCAGCAGCGCTGTCGCCCTTCCCCCGCGGGGTCGTTTTGAGATTTCTCGACGGTTCGAAGCGTGCCGCAGAAGCGGAGTCCTCTTCGGTTTTGACCCCGGGAACAGGCGTGGCCCTCGGGGTAACCAGGGGTGTGAGGGGTCTGGGGCTGGAGCCCTTCGTGTCCTCTGAGCTCTGTGGCTCCATGTGGGTGTCTCAGGCCAGCCCTGGCGGCGCCGTGTGACTGGCACTCGTGCCGGATTGGATAGTCCGTCTGTCCATTTACGATGTTTTGTTCTGAACGCGCACCGCGTGCCGCACGCCGGGCCCGGAGACCTGGAAGCGCGGAGGCGTCGGCTCCAGGGCTGAAGCTCGTGCCCACCGGGTGCTTCCCTCCGCACCCCCAGCCCGTCGGCCACTGGCCGGTCTAACGTTTGTTCCAGAAACCTGGTGAAAGTAGAATGACCCCCATTTACTCTCACTTTTCATCGTTTTTCTTGTTTTGCTGCATCTGCTGTGTCTGCAGTGGCGGTCGGGGTGGGGCCCGTGGCCAGCAGCCCAGGTCTGCCAGGGCCCCGCAGTGGGGGCGCAGGGAGCCCCTCTCGTTGCTCTTTGCTGCCGGGCTTTCCCCGCAGGGACCGCGCAGGGCGGGATGCTCCGGGTGTGGCCCCTCAGGCAGCCTCCTCCTGCAGTTGCTCATCACCCGTGTTCTGGTCGCACCCGCAGTGATGGAGAGGTCCAGGCCCCTGGTGGCTTCGTCCGCCGTCTGGAGGTGGCAGCGTCCTGCACTGCTGCTCTGGCCTGTCCTTTCCCAGGCTGGGCTTTGCCCAGCGGCGTCCGTCGGCGGCGTGGCCGCGGGCACGGGTGCTGGGCGTGAAGTGAGGGGCCGGCGTGGTGGGCGCCGCCCAAGACCTGCCCTCGCTCTGAGCTGGGCCCCGTGTTCTCAGCTCGCAGGGAGGGCCTGGGTTCAGGTCGCAGACATACGAAGCACGCCGGCCCCTCGGGAAGCGGCTGTTGTGTGTGTGTGTGTGGACAGGTCCTTTCCAGTGAGGTTCAGTGTCACACGGGTGACTCACTGTGACATTCACTGATGCCCGCCTCTCATAAGGACTGCAGCAGGAGTGGGAGCAGCAGGAACGCTGTGGCCCCTGGGTCTGGTCTCCAGAGCAGCAGGGGTACCGTGGGCGCACGGGTGGTGGGGTGTGGGGGAAGGAGGGAGCTGTCTTTGTTTGCAGTGATCCCTGCCGTGTCCCGCAACACGGGCTGCCCATCCCCGCGTTGTCAGAGCCGCCCTCCTGCTGGGGACCTTCTCAAGGCCTTCTCAGTAAATGGAAATGGGGTCGTGACGTCACCATGACGTTTGGTGACGCGTTAGTGGGTTTGAACCTTGCGCGGCTGCCCTGCGCCTTGTCACGTTCGCGTGAGGTTCCGTGGGGCCTCTGTCCCCCAGCGGCCGCCTTTCCCAGTGCGCGTGCTGGGGAGTTGGAGGCCTGAGTGTCGGCCTCTCGTGACGAGCACCGGGGAGGTCACAGGCGGCACTGCCCCCTGGCTACGCCCGGCCCGTTGCCTGGCACCGCTGAGCGACTCACTTCGGCATGCGTTGGAGCGCCTTCACTCCGCGTGTCCCGTCAGCCTGGGCCGCTGTGTCCCCGTGCTTAGGGTGGCAGGTCTCCTGCAGGGAGAGGGGTGTTGACCGAAGGTCCCTTTTCTCTGGTCCCTCTTCAAGGCTACCGGCTCTCCGACCAGTTCCACGACATCCTCATCCGGAAGTTTGACCGGCAAGGACGGGGGCAGATCGCCTTTGACGACTTCATCCAGGGCTGCATCGTCCTGCAGGTACCGGCCCCGGGGGAGGGGGAGGGTCGGCGCGCACGCGGCCCGTGTCGGAGCCTTTGGGCAAGCGGCTTTCTCCACTTGGACGGTCACGTGTGTCCGGCCCAGTTTGCTGTAGCTCCTTCAGCTGCCGCAGGACACAGGTGTGGCTTGTCAGCCAGGACACGGGCTTGTCAGCCGGCCGGCCACCAAGGTCACCATGGACCCGTGTTACTTTCTTGTCACTGTCTCCTCTAGTCGTGCGATTCTTCAGAACCGGTCCTGGGCGCCCAGCTCCGTGTTCCGGGCCTGCACGTACCTAACCGTTGGGCACAGCTGGCCTCCCCTCTGCTCCTGACCTGACCTGGGGGGCTAGGCTTGAGGAAAGACTGAGGTGGAACCCTGGGGTGGGGGACGACAGACAGGAGGACTTGGGGGGCAGCACGGACAGTGCCCGTCCTGTCACTGGGCCTCACCTGCTGGGGACAGGTTCCGAGGAGGAGCCCGGGGTCAGACCTAGCCTGGGGTTTGCTCACAGGTCCCCTGCCCGTGCCTCCCTGCCTGGTGTCTGTCCGAGTGAGGGGATGTGGAGACACGCTGCTTCTGAAACTGGCTTTCCAAATGTCTTTTCGTGAAACACGTTTTGTTGTTTCTGTGGAACGAATATCAAGATTTAAACATCTGTGGTTTTCCCCAGAGGTTGACAGATATATTCAGGCGCTACGACACGGACCAGGACGGCTGGATTCAGGTGTCGTACGAGCAGTACCTCTCCATGGTCTTCAGCATCGTATAGCCCGGGCCTTCTGCAAGCAGCGACCTGCCTGCGGGGAAGAGACTGAAAATGCCAAACCTCTCACTCACCTTGCGCGGGACGGAGCTCGGACCAGCAGACGCTGTTCTTTCTGTGGCGTTCGTGTCGTTGGTGTTCGGGGACCCAGCTGTACATATGCAGATGCGCTGATCGACGGCTTCAGCCGTGTCGGGGTCGTGTCGTTACTCAGATGCAAGCGTTCGGTTTGGGGCTGTTTAATTGTGCCATACGGTGAGATCTAAGCGCGCTCCGGGCGTTCTGCATGTGTAAAATCGATCATGTGCTTTTCTAGGTTCTAATTCTGTAGTAGAAATACTTGCATTAACCAGTAGGGGTTTTAAATTAATATGGAACTTGCACAGAAGACTTTTCACGTGCCTTACTTTTTTAAAAAAGGGTTTCCTGTATTCATTTGAATGTGCAACGTGAACAATAAAGCGATGCGCCCCCGTCCCATCCGCCTCAGACGCGCGTGCGGGGGCCGGGGCCGGGCTCTGCCCGTGGAGGAGTGTGGGTACCTCCCCTCCCGCTCCAGGAGTTTAGATTTCATAAAACTTCTTTGACGCACAAACCCACGTGGGGCTCAGAGGCGTGCGAGCGTCTCGTCCACCGAGGGTTCCCTCTGCGCCCTCGCCGGTTTGCTAGTGTCACACGTGAAGTGCCACACACTCACGGACTCGCTCTAGACCGGCCCCCCCACCCCCAAGTGTGCTTCCGCAAACCAGGGTTTGGAGTGGGGTTGTGAGGACACCGGGGTTCTGGCGGGGTGTCTGATTCATAAATGAGTGTGGGACATCAGAAATTGGGTGGCCTGAGTATCCGTGCTCGGGGGCCTTGCTGGTTCGTGGTGCGGTGGCCTGGGGGGCTGTGAAGTGGTCTCAGTGTCACTGACCACGACCTGGGGGACTCGGACACCTTGTCAGCTCAGTGGGAGACAGTTCAGGGGGGTCTGAGGGTTTCCAGCCGTTTACGTGTTGGCACCTCTCCGGCTGCCCACATACTCGTGAGACGGCACCAGCACGTGACCCCAAGTTCTGCTTTAGAGAGGTCAGCTCCCTGATCCCCAGGCCCAAATGCACAAGTACAAGCGGCCTTCAGACCCCCAGGCCCCAAGCTGCAGACTCCATGAGGCCGTCAGACCCTGGAACCCAGGTTCCCGACTCTGTGACTCCCGCGTGCCTCTGCGTCCTCACAGACACGCTGGCCTCCGCACCCCTGCACCAGTGGCCCTGCTGCGTCCCCCACGTCCCCCTCCACGTGCCCACCCGGCCTGCCGCAGCCGCCTGCTAGAGGGGCCTGTGGGAGATGCCGATTCCAGGCCTGCAGTGACTCCAGGCTCAGAGCGAGGGCAGCAGGCGGGTCACCTGTCCAGCTGGGGTGCTCTGTCCGTTTACGTGCTGCCTTTCCCGTCGCCCCGCCTCACCCACGCGCCCCACACCTGCAGTCCCTTGGGCCTGGATCTGTCCTGGAGCCCCAGGAAGCGGGAGCCCCCCAAGCTGGTCTCAGAGCAGTGGTGGCTCATGGCCTTGGTGTGTGGTGCAGGGCTCCGCCAGACGGGTGCTCAGAGGCTGTCCCTCACACGAGCTCGTGGGGTGTGGGTGGCTCTGCTTCCTGACGCAGAAAGGCACGGTGGAGACGCAAAGTGGAGGTCTCTGTCTACCCGCATCGGCCCGGACAGCTGTTCATGTAGGACCAGTGTGGGCCTCCCAGGTGTGTGGTGCAGATGCTCAGGTGAGGTACGGATGTGCTCAGGTGCGTGGTGCACATACTCCCACGTGAGTCACAGATACAGACAGGTGTGTAGTGCAGACACCCGCGTGCCCTCAGTGGGAGTCGGGTGTGGCCAGTGGAGGCGCAGTGAGGAATGGGCCTGTGAGGACCTTGGGGGTGGTGACTAGCGTGGAGTGTGTGGCAGTGATTCGGGCTGGGGGGTGGGGACAGGGCCCTGCTCTGGAAGGCGGGAGAGGCAGGTGGGCTGAGGGGTCGGGCCGCCTGAAAGCTGAGCCGGGTGCCTCAGGGGCAGAGCGGGAAGGACGCACAGCCGCCTAGAGCTGCGGCCGGCCGCATGGGGGCAGCACAGTCACGCCTGGGAGGGCCGCTCGCCCGCCCTCAGCTGCCTGGAACTCAGAAGCCGCCGGGGAACCAGGGACAGTGGCCTTCCCGTTGTGCAAGTGGCAACAACGCTGCAAAAAGCTGCAAAACAGACCGACTTCGGCAGCTTGGTGTCGGCATCGCTTTGCTCCCTCTGTGCCGAGGCCACCGAGTCGGGTTGGGACAGGCAGCCGGCCTCAGCACGGGCACGGGGAGGCCACCGCTGTCCCGGTCCCCGTCCCCATCCCCCACTTCCTGTCCCCTGGTCATTGCTGGGTCATCTGCTCTCAGCTCCTCTCCAGCTGAACGGTGCTGACGCGCCAGCTCTGAATGTGACCTCCAGGGAAAGAAGAACCTGCCTGAGGCCTCTGGGGTCCTCCCCCTTCAGGAGGAAATAGTCCCAGAATAATCAGGACCCCTGACCTTGGCCACCACCCAGGTCACCACAAAAGTCAACCTGGCCAGCTGGGAGAGTCACCTGTCCCAGGCTAGATGGGGAAGAGGTGGGGTCTGGAGACAAAGCAGGTGTCACCGCCCACCTGGGCAGGTGGCGATGGGGGCTGTTAGCACTCCCCTGGGGAGGGCGGGGTGTGCAGGTAGAGCAGAAGTCAGATTCCTTGCTCTGCTGTGTGGCTGTGGTGTCCCCATTGTGTCCTCCTGTGCCCTCTGACCAAGGTGCCCCATTCAGAGGGGCACCTTGCTGTCCTGGAAGGAAGGGACCTGGGGGGCTGGGCCGTATGTGCCCTCATGCCCAGCCCCTCATCGCGTGGCCCCCAACAGGTGGGCCTGGAGCCAGCTCGCCGCTTCTCTGTAGCAGAAACGCAGTGTGGACTTACCGTGGGTGCACGTGTGAGTGCAGGTGTGCACGTGAGTGTGCATGTGTGTGTGAATGGGACTGTGATCGGTGTCTGACCCCATGGACTGGAGGCCCCAGGAAGTTGGGCCATGTCTGCTTTCAGGAGTCGGAGCAGACACAGCGGGGTGGACAGGTAAAGGTGGGGGTTCCACCTGGTTTGTGTGTGTGGTCAGATGTGGAAGATAAGATTTGTCACCGTCACCACTTTAGCGCACAGTTCGTGTATTAAGTGCATTCACACTGCTGTGCAGCCATCACCATCATCATGTCCAGGACATTCTCCTCGTCCCAAACCGGACCTCCGTCCCCGTTAAACACTCGCCCCTCCCGTCCCCCAGCCCCTGGGAACCCACCATCTGTGTCCCTGTGAGTCTGACCCTCCCGGGACCTCGTGTGAGTGACGTCACCCGCGCTCCTCCTGTGCCTGGCTGAGGTCACTCGGTGTAGAGGCCTGCAGGCTCACGCACGCGGCATCTGTGTCGGGATTCCCCCCTTGTCAAGGCTGTCGTCCTGCACCGCGCACACACAGCGTGTGCTCGCCCATCGTGCCGGTGGACACGGCCGCCCCCTTCCGCCGGGGGAGTGCCGCTCTGGCCGCTGGTGCACGGTACCTCCCCAAGTCCCCGCCGCCAGGCCTTCCGGTTTCAGCCCGGACGCGGCGGACTCCACGGTGACGCTGCGGGTGACACTGGACATCTTCTCACGTGCTCACTGGCCATGCGTGCACCTTCTCGGGAGAAACGTTAAGTCTCTTCCCTGTTTTCTAGTTGGTTGTATTTTTGGTGTTGACGTGTAGGGTGTCCTTCTACATCCTGTCACTGACTCCTAATCGGATCTGCGACTTGGCGGTCCTTCTCGCCCCCGCCGCGGCCCGCTGCCTTCTCACTCTGCTGTGTCCCCTGCGCACGAGAGTTGCCCATGCTGACGCAAGCTTCCCTCTCGTCGCCGCCTGTGCTTGTGGTGCCATCACGTAGGGAATCTTTGCCAAATGCAACGTCATGAAGCTTTCCCCCCATGTCCTCCTGAGAGCTCTGTTTTCTGTGTTTAGGTCTCTGATCCATTGTGAGTTGACTTTTGCACGTGGCGTGAGGCGAGGGTCCGGCCTCGCTCTGCACGTGGGCGCCCTGTCGCCCGACACCCTGCGTTGGACAGAGTCTCTCCTCCCCAACGAAGGCACCTTGTCCAGCATCACCCGCCACGCGTGCGAGCTTTGCTCTGGGCTCCGTGTCCCGTGGGCTCGTACTTACCTGTTTTCGAGACAGGAAAACAGAGAGCCAGAGCGAGGCTGAGGCGCCCTGCACGTGGCCCTGCAGACGCCCGCTCCCGAACCCCCTGGCCGCCCGCTCCTGAACCCCCCGGAGGGAGCGGGAAGAGGTGCCGGGCCCAGCTCAGCCTGGGGCCACCCACGAGGGGGCTGAGCGAGCCCCCCACTCCCTGGCAGGCAGGAGGTCAGAGGCGTCACTGTCCTGAGAAGGTGCCCCCTGTACCCCCTCATGCCCCCCGTGCAGAGTGCTGGCAGGGTGCTCTCCCCTGCCCTGAACCCCACCCTACCCCCCACACACACACAGCAGCCCCAGCAACTGGCCGCCTGAGGCCCCGTACAGAGGCCCTTCTGGGAAGCACTGGGAACTGAAAGCAGCAAACAGACACGACAGACGGACAGACTCGGACCAGACTGTGGACAGCGGTTGCCGGAGGGGGCCGGGGCGGGGACGGTAGATGGGGTACGGGGGGTCAGATGTCTGGGGACAGAAGGAAGTTTAACTTGGGGTGGTGAACACACAACGTGCTGTATGTGACATGCTGTTCAACTGTAGACTTGAAATGTTTGATTTCATTAACCAATGTCACCTCAATAATGTTAATAAAAAAGAGAACTTATTCAATAGGGAAGAAAATACAGAATGAGAATGGTGGAGATTAAAAATAGACTAGCTGGAGGGGAAAACAGAGAAGACTGCAGGGAAGAACATCTCAAAACGAGAAAGTGTGGGGCCGGTGTTGGGGTGCGGGGGGTGTTGTCCGGAGCTGACAGGTGAGCCCGGCTGGGAGGCCCAGTGGGCGGGGCACGGGGGGGGACACCTTCACAGGGGTGCACAGGCCTGTGAGGCTGGGGGACAGGCCACCTGCCTGCCGCAGTGGGGGGGGGGGTTCCCACCTTCACCTCTGCCCTCCAGCCAGCCCCAGGTGGCCTGTCCCCCAAACACGCCCCTCCTGCTCCCTTCGGCTCCCACAGGACGTGCTCCAGCCAAAGCCAGTGGACCAAGAGGAAGGCCTGGGAATCGGGGACCTCGGGACCACAGGGACAGGCCCAGGGGGGGCCGGGCGGCCCAGAGGGCGCGGCCGTGGGGGGCGCAGATGGTCTGAGTCATAGGACCTGGGGAAGGCTCCAGACGGAATCTACAGAGCTGCCGAAGGATGTGGGGACAGCAGTAGGTCCCAGAAAACTGAGCAAATGAGTCATGGTTCAGTCGGGGTAGCACAGGGCAGGAAGTAGGACAGTGAGTGTGTCAGGAAGCGGACTGCGGGAGGCCACCCTCCCCCCCAATGTCCTTCCCCTGCCCCTCCCCACCTCTCCCCTCCCCGCTTCTCCCCTCTCCCCTCCCCTCCCCTCCGCTGCCCGACTTCCCCTCTCCTCCTCAC
>PVKZ01005291.1:0-56901 GCA_004027375.1 Macroglossus sobrinus
AAAATGCTTTCCAGTCCCTCCTCCTTTTTCTCCCTTCAGTAATTCTCATTATTTTTATGTTTCCTCTCTTGATGGTATCAGCTAGTTCCTGTATTTCTCTTTCATTAGTTTTCATTCTTTGGTTTCTCTCTTATTTCTCCTTTGTTTCTAGATTTCTGTCTTCGATATCACTGAATCTTTCCTCTATTTGGTCAACTCTATTTCCCAAGCTTGCTATTTTATTTTTTAAGTCTCACAGTGTGTGTGTGTGTGTATGTGTGTTTTATCTCCAGAAGTACTACTTGGTTCTTTTTTAGGGTTTCAGTCTCCTTGCTCTGTTCATCTAGCTGTTTTTGCAGTTTCTGAAATTGTTGACATGATTTTTTTTGAGTTTTTTTAGAAGTACCATCCTGAAGTCTCTGTCATTTAAGTCGCGTATTTCTATGTCTGTAAGCTTATTTTCTGGAGATTTTTCTTTTTCTTTCTGACATGCCTTGTTGCATAGATTGTTCATAGTATTTAATGAACTATTTCACAGCCTGGGCATTAATGGAAGTGTATTCTGCTGTTTTTCTGGAAAGATTTATTAAATAAAGGTATCTCTTTTGCCTGCTGCAAAGAAGGCGCTTTTTGTTTTGTTTCCAGTAGGTGGCGTCTAAGCCTTTAGGATCCCTAGCAGTTTAGGTAGAGTTTACTCAGATACCCCTGGGGCTTCGCTGCTGATTGGTCTCATAGGGTATGGGGTGGGCGGAGCCCTCTGGTTACGGGTTGGGACTTCGGCTCAGCCTTGGTTTTGTAACCTGGGCTTGTAGAAATCAACTGTTGTTTCTCTAAGGTCTTGTCCCTCATCTCTGCTTTCTGCCCTGATGACTGAACCAGGCTGACGGCTGTATAGAAAAGTCCCAGCACTTCTAGGCTGATCAGGGAAGTCCTCCCCACACCTTTACCCCTCCCCCTTTTCTTGCAAGGTGCTCTGACAGCTGGAGAGGCAGCTTCTTTATTTGTCCCAGTCCACTGCCCGACACCGGGGTTCTGACTTGTGGTAGCTCTTATGTGCAGATCCCATGCTCAGATGTGCTGGTGTGCAGTTTGGCTGTTTTTTGTTCAGTTTTAGATGTTCAGCTTATTGTTGTTTCAAGGGGAGAGATCTGAAGATGTCTCTCACCCCGCCATTTTTTCCCAGAGTCTATATTCTTGAAATAATTCTTGAACCTCAATATAGTAGTTAAGTCTCATTATTCATTTTTACAATGTTAAGGTATTATTTGAGCCCAAAATAGAATGAGTGCAGTGGAGCTGTATCCAGATAAAGCAAATGTTTTATTATTTGTTTTTTATTCAGCTGTGCCTTGAATAATACTGGTAATTTTTAACACTTCATATTTTAACGATGACTTTTATGTAAGCATTTTTCTAACTGTTAATTGCAGTTAAAAGTACCATACTTAATATATTGAATAGCTTTTAATGGAACAGCAATTTCTTATCAAGTCAGATATTAACGCCCATTATTCGAACAGCTCTATATGAACAGTGCTTTATACTGTGTTTATACTAAATTCATTAACGTTTAATTTTTTTTTTTGCTTTCTTTTAAGGTAGACAAGAACTGAATTTGGTACAGTTTGTCCTTAATAGCTTACATGGTAGTAAAATAGATGTACTTTTTTGAGGCAGTCCTGAAAACACCGTAAGTCTCTTGATTACTTCAGGTAGCTGAAATAGAAACAAATTACTGGGGATAAAGAGTTCATTTTTAGCCTTTTGAAATCCTTTTAAATTCCCGACTTTTAATAGTAAGTCAAATACCTTTCCTTGGACTGTTTAAATCTGGATCAGACCTAGATCCTCTTTTGCACTATTATTTCAGGTTGAGTTACTTAAAAGAAAACTCTAAGTTGGAAATTAGAATGTAGCAAATTTACTAGTGAGGCCTTTGAGGACCAATGCCATGCAAAATAAGGAAACCCAGTTTCCATGGGAGAAGTTGGATTGTGGTGCAGTCTCAAAAACCCCAAGAGGGAGCTCTGAAGCGGGATGGTCCTCAAAATTCTCTGTGGTCTGGGTGAGGAAAGTTGGACCTTTATATCCCAATCATTAGATACAAGCTGCCCTAGGAAGGAATATGATCTTGGGCCAGAATTACTCTTCGTTTGAGATAATTCTTTAAGAGGGCTGACAGTGGAGGGCTGTCTGCCAGCAGTACTTACTCTCAGATAAGTTCTTCAGTTACAAAGGGGATTCTAAGTAATGAATCACAGCATCCACTACAGTGGTATTTATTGATTCATTTAACATTTATTGACCATCTACTTTGTGCCAGATTTTTTGGCAGCAAGGATATAAAATCGAGCAGGAGATGATACCTATTCTTAACTCACAGTCGTGGAAGGATTGAATCTCATCTTCCTTATTTATAATACTAGTACAGCAGTGAGAAGTAGGGGAAGGAAAAATTTGATCCAGTTGCCACTGTAGAAAAATTTCCGTGTTTTTCAACAACTCTGCTTTCCCTATCTAGTCCTTGGCCTTGACTCTGCTTTGGTTTTTCAGTAGTAGTAAGTATATAAAAGAGGTAAGAAAGAAACCCTTCTCATTTCTTAGTCACACATCATGCCTATCTGCTGTTTTTAATCACCCTTTAGATAAACCGGCTTTTTCCCTCCCCCCTCCTACTGCCACCCCTACCTATTCCCATCTTTATTCTAAGGGATTATAGGAGCATATTATTGGAGTTTAGAGTTTGGAGGTAGGCTGGGTACGGTAAAACAGTTAGTGTCCTAGCCCTGCATCCTAGTAGGTGAGATTAGAGTCATGGCTTGCGAAAGGAAGTCCCTGTGTTGTTGCTGCTGGGATTTAGTAGGGAGATATATAGATATCCCTAGAATCATCCCAAACTAAAACTCTGAATATATATTCTGGTGAATTCTTTGTTATAAATGGTGATGTCATGTAATATAAATGAGGTATACAGTTTAGTTATTTTCAAATAAGCTATCTTAGGAATCTTAAAACTTGTTTTTATGGGAAAGTATATTGCTATTTCTAAACATCTGACTTACAGAAAATAAACTTGGAGAATATATACATTCTAAGACCTGCCTGTTCTGAATTTATTTAGTCTGACTTCTTTTTTCTTGAGGCTTAAACTGACTTTTTTTTTCAGGTAAATTTTTAAAAACCCAACATACAGAGGTTGTAAAAACTCATTTATATCACAAACATGATGACAATCACTGTCATTTGGTAGATTTACCAGGTGTATGAGTTTGGACCCCTGGTGTCAGTAGGTGGTAGGTGGGTGTTTAAAAGCATATTGAAAGCTAACATTTATTGAATACCTAAGTGGGCCTGCCTCTTTCACCTAATGGACAATTGGATATTTACAAATGAAGAAAACAGAACTTTGAAATGTGTAATGGTTTGCTTTTAATTATAAGTAAATTAGTGGAAGAGCAGGGCTTTGATCAAGCTTTCTTGACTTTCTAGGAAATGCTTTTAAATAGTGTCCAAACAAACTTGTGTATATAGCCATGGTGAACTTCTTGATTGCAAGCAAAATTCCATCATTGGTTTGAAGGCCTCCTGCCTCACTCTACAGAGATGTTTCCTCTAGGCAAACAGCACTGCAACACAGGTACACTGCTTCTGCTGTGTTCTATATTGTAAACTCCAGTTTCAGATCATTTATTATGCCCTATAATATCTGGCACAAAATGTGGATGTTCCATATAGGGTTCGGGTTCAGCTTAGCTTCACAGAGGCATTCAGAGACTCAGTTCATTCCACAAAAGTGACACTGCTATATTCTGTGGCTTCTAAGGCTTCCATGAAAGGAAGAGCAAGCGTGAATTTATTTCTTGTCTGTGTTTTCTATTTGTTCATATATCCTGCTGCAAATGAACATTTAATGTAGTGCCAAGTAATTAGAGGATGCCCAGTAATGAGGAAAAGAATAATGAAAGGAGTGATATGTTTTCTTCTGGCCTTGTAAATTGACCCTAAGAAAAAAATCAATGTTTTTCCAAATGGAATTTTTAAATATAGCTATGTGTTTTAGGTAAGAAAATGAGTAAGCTCATTGGCTAGTAATATTTATTTGTGAGATTGTTTGAATCACATCTATTAAGTGTATGTGCCTTCTAATACAAAAGAAACTAGTTTATTCATTGATTCAACAAATATTCCTCACTGTTCTGACACTAGGATCTAGTGAAGAATAGGTACTTGCATAGTTTCTCTTTAGATTTAAAATTTTGTGATAGTTTATTGTCTTGATTTGCTTGTAATTTTATGTGAAGTACATTTTATTATATTCTGCTATTTGAATATTTGCTTTTTAAAGAATTTTATACATATATATGTAAAATACATAGGTATGCACATATATTTAGTAGATATGATGAAGACTACCAGTGCATGCTTTTAAATATAAATATATACATTGTCTCTTGACTCTCCTGACTCCTTTAGAAAGAAAGAAAAGCTTCTTTGAAATGTTTTGCCGAGATTGGTTTTATTTATGACAATTTAAATGAAGTAATTAGGTTTAATATATGAGTATTCATGACAGTTTTAGTGTTTTATATTTAACTTATTATTTGGAATAAGTGATTAATTCAGTTGCATTTTAAATATTTAGATTCCCTATATAACTTCGAGTCCTATTTTAGGTTCTTTGGGAATATACCTTGATAAATAAATTACTGAGTATTAGTTCTTCCTTTTTCTGAATGTTTCAAAAGTCCTTTGTTCCAAAGATTTAGCAATATGTACATGCTTAAATTCTTCCTTAAATAATTACTTTGGATTCTAGAACCTTTTACAGAAATAAAAGTTACATTAACTATACAAACACACTTGATAACTTCGGTAGCACTGAAAATTTCATAATGCAATATTCTAGTTTAATTTAAGAAGGGCATGTAGTCACTGGTGAATTTATAAATCTGCCTTGTGAATATAGAAAGTCAAAAATAATTTAAAATTTTAAAAGAAAGAAGCTTTCATTGAGAAAATGCTTTGTTCAATTCTAGTATGTATTGAGTTCATTGTGAAGTTTTAGTTTAATTATTTTGAAATATGATAGTTTTATGTTATTATTGAATCTGGACTTGAAACTTTTTTATATGAAATACTAGAAAGGAATTAGCTCTTTTTGTAGTACAGACAGCATAGATTTTTTTTTCAGGATTTAGATATGTGATAGTAAATGTTGCTATTCCATGCATTGTTTGGTCTTGACTCAGCTCCTTGGAGGGACCTGCCTCCTTCTATAAAGATGCTGCTACCATCTTTAGTGTGTGGCTTCGAAGTTTCCACAAAAGGAAGGAAGATCATAGAGGATCATACAATAAGTTTCATAATCCTAGCCTAAAAGTACATACATTACTTTTATCATATACTTTTAGCCGGAATATTTTCTAGTGATTTTAACTACAAGAGCCTGAGATACAGAGTTTAGCAATGTTCTAAGGAAGGAGAAAAGCATGCACTGGTAGTCTTTGTTATATCTTATAATTTCTCTTTCTCGAACTTCTATGAGTTCTTCATTTTTCCACCATCTTGGTATTCTCCAGGATTTTATCCTTGTTTTATTGTTCTTTCCCTTCTTTATTTTCATTGGGCATCTTATACACCTTGGTGTTTTAACTACCCTTGTAGTCTAAAGATTCAAAACTATACCTCTAGAACTGACTTCCAACTTATACATCAATTTGGATCTTTATAAGCATCTCAGACTCCACATTTCTAACTTATTTTCCCCTACTTTTCCAGCCCCCTTCAACCATATCCATAATGTGTTCCTCCATTTTTATTTCTATTTGTGATTTCTGATATTACCATGTATCTGACTCCCCAAGCTAGAAATCTATAAGGCATAACTCAGAGATATTGCAGGTTCAGTTCCAGATCACCATAATTAAGTGAGTATAGCAATAAAGTGAGTTATAATCTTTTCACTGGTGGGGCGGGTGGGGGTCTTGCCTTTAGTTTGGGGAAAAAAAGCAATACCTGTGAAGCGTAGTAAACCAAGCACAATAAAATGACATATAACTGTACTAAATTCCTCTCTCTCTGTCACCTTTCATATCTAATCAATCACTAGATTTAGATAGATTTTGTCACCTAAGTATTTCTTCAACCTGTCTCACCTTTTTCTTTCTAATATCTACTGTTCTATTTCAGATTCTTGCCATCTTTTGTCTCAACTCGAGCAATAACCTTGCTTCCAGTCTTGCCTTCTTCACACCTATCCTCCTTTCTATAGCTATGGTTGTTTATTAGAAATGCATATTGAACATGGTATTTATTCTCTTACTCAGATCTTTTCCTATTGCCTCAGTGATCTGGTTAACTTAACACTTCCCTCTTCTGACCTTATGTTTTGTCTTCTGGAATTATATAATCTCTTACTTTATTCTGTATATATATTTACCTATTTTATACTTCTGAGTCCTTGATCAGAGCCTTTAATCATACTGATCACTCTGTTTATAGTCTTCCTAAAATGCTTTTCTTAGTTTTCTTTATCTCTTTGTCTTTTAGTAATCTTTCAGTACTCAGCTAAAGCATCCTCTCATTTCTAGCCTTCTATTAATCAGTAAGTTCTTGCCTAATTAAAAACTCAAGAGCAAAAATCATGTTTGTTTTTTTTTCATCTCTATATTCTTAGCATTTAGCACTGTGGCTTGCAAATAGCAAGTGCCTTGCTTCCTGTTCTCCCTCCCCCAAAGAAAAAAACAAAAAAGATTTAACCTTTAAGGGTAAAAGTTTTTCATTTTAAAGATAAATCTTTGATTGCTCTGTTTGGATTATAAGAGTATGTATGCTGTTTTAGCTATAATCACATTTCTTTTAGTGAAGAAAAATAAACTAATATTTATCTTTAAATTGATAGTTTTATTTTTCCCTCTGACCTCACTGGAATGAATTGTTGCTAGCTAAGAAAAACTATATATCTTCTCTAACACTGGAGTTTGTGGGAAAATTATGTAACTGAGAGTATAGTAAGCACACAGTTATTACAAATCATATGGCATCTGCTTTACTGGAAAGATGGCTTTAACAAAGATCTACTCCTCTTAGATGGTTGGTTTGTTTATTGGTTTTTAGTGGTTGGAGATGAAATAGGTTAACCAAAATATAGAAAATTATGCTAGTATGCCCATTTGGTTGATTTGTGTACTTTTAAATATTCTATCTTATTTCACAAAGTATTTTAGGTAAGAGGTCCATTTTGTATCTTCTAATGACTTTGGAACCGTTGTGGGAAGCATACTAATAGTCTGTTCAAGGCAATTTAGGTCTTCTTTAGCATGCCAATGAGAAATCTTCCCAAACTCTGCCCACTGCCATGTTCCAAAGCTACTCCCACATTTTTAGGTATTTATTATGGCAGCAGCCCATTTCTAACTTCCAACATCTTTACTAGTTACCTCTTCCTGTGTAACAAATTTCCCCAAAACTTAGTAACTTTGAAAACAACAAACATTTATTATCTTACAGTTTGGATGAGTCAGGAACCTGGGAGCAGCTTAACTGGATCCTCTGCCTCAATTCTTCATAAAGTTGTAATTAAGGTGTCATCTGGAGTTGTGGGCTCATTTGAAGGTTCAATCAAGGGAGAATTTGCTTCCTAGCTCGCTTGTGTGGTTGGCAGAATTCAGTTCAGATCCTGTTGAGTGGAGGTCTCTTTGAGTTCCATGTTATTGGGCCTCTTTCATAGGGTAATTGAAAATATGTCTAGCTGGCTTCCATCAAAACGAAAGAGAGCTAACAAGACAGAAGCCAAAATCTTTTTGTAATCTAACCTTGGAAATAATATTCTATCACTGTTGCCCTATTTCCTTTGTTAAAAGCAAATCATTAGGTCCAGCTTACATGTGAGGGGATGAAATTATACAAGGACTGGGAGACAGGGATTATTGGAATCCACATTAGCAGATGTAGGATCTTTGGCTACTGTGCATGTGGTGGCAAATCTGTATTTACTGGGTTTGCAAATTAGAAGAGTGTCTAGAACACCTTAATGAAATATTTACATGACACATTAACAGTTCATTTACAACCTTATAACTTACTGAGACCTGAAAAGATTATGAGCTTAATACAAACCAAGTTTTTTTTCTACACAGATATACCCCTTGTTCATATACTCACATGAAGTATAATGGAATATAAAACTTTTAGAGAGATTTTTGCAATCAAAGCACATCTGACTATTGAAAAAAGGAATCACATGTCTTTTTGCTTTTTCTCACATACTGATACATGTCAGTATTTCCAAGATGCATGAAATGAAATAAATGAGTTTACTTACCTTAGATTAATTTTGAGATAAAAGTTATTCCTTTACTCTTTAGAATAGTTTTAGAAATATGCTACAAGTATAATATTGCTTACTCTTTCAGAATAGTAAATGTAGGTAGTATAGCTCCAGAGTTATTATACATACAAACACATATATGAAGAAAAATTCTTGTTTTGGGATTGGAGGAGGAGAGCTGGGAAGAATGGTTATAATGTCCAGTATTGTCCTGGGAAAATATATTTCCATTGGAAGTTGAAAACTGTTGAAGCTTTATTCTTTTTTAGTCATATTTCAGTGTATTCATTATTCTTGCCCAAATCTCTTTAACTCTTGGCACAAAAACCACTTCAATCTAACATATAGACATGGCATACTGGCCTGAAAATAATAGTAATTACTTTTTTCCCCCCATAGACTATTTTAATATTACTTGGTTTAAAACTTGGCTTTCTGTGGTCTAATAAAAAAAGATATTTAGAGAAGGAAAAAAATGGCATGGATGATAGAGGCTCTGTTCATCCCTCTGACGATCAAATCAAAGTTGTGATGAAAACAAGGAGCAGTAGCAAAGAGAAATTGCCTGAGATCTAGATGAATAAGCCATACAACTAGGGAGAAAGCCAGGAAAGCACCCTGCAACGGCAGAAGGTAGGATGACCTGGTCCCAAGCAGCTGAGTGAGATGAAGGCTGCAGCAGCAGCAATGGCAGAAGCCTCTTAAAGGGGCTGTGTCCATGACCAGATTTTCACGGTGACAGACCTGCTTGCTCTGAGCACTAGTGCCCATTTGGCTGTGTGCTGAAGGCACGAGAGATGTACAGGGAGATACTGTTGGAGTGAGAATCAAAGTGAGACTTGCTTGGTACAGAAGGAAACATTGTTTCCTGTTGAACCTTCCCCTCTTCCAGTGCGTAGACATAGTGCAGCCATAGCTGTGATGTCATCAAACTGGATAACAGAGATCACTCTTCCCAGATGATTCCCTGAAACCCTGCCTCCAATTTATGGCCCCACCCAAGCCACATCCAGGTATATCCTCAGCAAGTCAAGTGTGCCTTGCTGAGCAGTGCCTCACACTGCTCACACTCTAGGCAGCTAGCCTCGGTTTTTGGTGTGGCCTTTTGAGGCAACTATAAGCACAGCATCTGTGGATTGCTTGCTGAATCATGACAGGTGACCCCAGAGGGGTAGAGGCTTGGGCTGAACCCCTCTCAGGACTGTGCCACTGGACACCTATTTCACAAACCACACTAATAAGACTGGAAGACTTAGGAGCTTTGCTTAGTACATAGAAACAGACACAGAAAGGCAGCCAAAATGGGCAGACAAAGAAGCAGAAACCACATGAGAGAACAGAGATCCAAATATAACTCTAACAGATGCAGAGTTCAAGACACTGGTTATAAAGTTGCTCAGTGAACTTTTGGGAAATGTAGAGAACTCCAACAAAGAGAGAAAAATGGAGATGGAAATTATACGAGGGAACCAGTCTAAAATGGAGAACACATTATCTGAGAAGTATATGAAATGGAATAAACAAAGGAACAAACAAAGTGAATAAAGACGATACCCTATGTAGAAGACAGGAAAGCCAATCAGAACACTCAATCAGAATGGCAAGAAAAAAGAGGCCAAAACTATAAAGATGATTTAAGGAGGATATGGGACACTATTAAGGGTCCAAATATTCATCTGATCAGCATAAGTAAAGAAAATCAAGATGTTGAACAACTGTTTGAGGAAATAATAATGAGAAGCTTTTCTAACCTGGTCAAGGAAATGGACATACAACCCCAGGAAGCTCAGAGGATTCCAAAAATCAGGTATCCAAAGAGACCCACACCAAGACACATCATAAGTAAAATGCCAAAGGTTGAATGCAAAGAAAGAATGTCAAAAGCAGCAAGAGTAAAACAGAGTTACTTATAAGGGAACACCCATAAGACTGTCAGCTGGTTTCTCAAAAGAAACTATGCAGGATGGAAGGGCTTGGCAAAAAATATACCACAGGATTAAGATCCAGGATCTACAACTAAGAATACTTTATCCAGCAAAGCTATCATTTAGAGTTGAAGAACAGATAAAGAACTTTGCAGACAAAAATAAGCTAAATGAATTTATCACCACCAAGCCAGTATTTCAGGAAATGTTGGAGTGATTTCTTTAAGAAGAAAAGATATGTATCAAAAATAGGAATAAAGAACGGTAACAACTACATCCTATCAATAAGTACCTTAAATGGAAAAAATTTAAGTGTTCCAACCAAAAATTAGAGTGGCTGAAAAGATAAGAAAACAAGACCCCCACATATTAAAAGTAAGGGGATGGAAAAAGATATTGCTCTGACTGACCTAGAAGATATTTAAGTTAGAAAGATAAACTCTCTATGATTTCACTTATATGACCTAGGATATACAAGCAAGAATACTTTGTCTAGCAAAGCTATCATTTAGAGTTGAAGAAAGATAAAGAGCTTCCCAGACAAAAATAAACTAAAGGAATTTATCACCACCAACCCAGAATTACAGGAAATGTTGGAAGAACTTTTTTTTTTTTTTTTAGGTGAGGCGACCCTTGATTGGCCTCACAGATTGTGATGACCTTGTCAGCTTACAACCCCTTATTTTATTTTTTTTTATTTTTTATGCCTACAGCACCTGGTCTTCCTAGGTGATCTCCCATCCAAGTACTAACCAGGCCCGGCCCTGCTTAGCTTCCAAATCAGACAGGATTAGACTAGTTCAGGGTAGCATGGCTGTAGACTGGAGGGCCTTCTTTAAGAAGAAAAATAATGTATCAAAAATATGAGTAAAGAATGTTAACAACTACATTCCTATCAATAAGTACCACAAATGAAAAGAATTAAGTGCTCCAACCAAGGTACAGAGTGGCTAAAAGGAGAAGAAAAAAAACCCCGTACATATGAAAAGGAAGGGAATAGAAAAAGATATTGCTGTGATGAACTTAGAAGGTATTTAAGTCAGACAGAGAAGGATAAACTATATGATTTTACTTATATGTGGAATTTAAGGAATAAAAAGAAGAAACTAATCAAAAACACAAATATAGTGGACAATTTGGTGACAGAGGGGAGGGGGATTTAAGGGACTGGGAGAATGGGGTGAAGGGTTGAAGAAATAAAATTATTAGCTCACAGATGGTCATTGGTATAGGGAATGCAGTTAGCATTAATACATTGGCTAGGTGGAAAGTCAGGGGAGCAATTGGGGGGATCATTTTGCTAACTTTATACATGTCTAACCAATGTATACTTGAAACTAATAAAAATTTTTAAAAAATTTTAAGTACAGTGATATTTAGGTTGAAAATGCATAGTCAGTGCATTAAAGTAATTTTTTCATTTATGGATTTTAGAAATATCATTTCTCTTCCATGTTTTCTAGACTGTATAGTGGTATGTCTTATAGTTATGCTATAAAAGCTTAAGCTGGAGTGGTGGAAGAGAGTTTGTATAGATGCCTAAAGCTATTTATTTCAGAGTTGCAAGTAAATCTGTCATTGGTGTGTGATACTGAGAAAAATTGCCAACAACAATAACAACATTATTAAATAACATTGTAGATATCCAAGCATGTTTTCAGATACCATACAACAGTTCCTTTCTAGATTACCCATGATATATAAAATTGTCTTTCTCTCTTTTACAGGTAATATAACATTACAAAGCAAGATGGGTAACATTACAGTAGGTAAGTGCTAAGATGCTAGTTGGTAAATTTTACATGCTTTTAAAATAGCTATATTTGTGATATTTTGTTAGAGTAAATAAACTTTACAGTTTCGCTGATGACTTGATAGGATCCTGATAAACAAGTCAAATATAGGCAGACCCCCATGTATGAATATGTGGAATTATTCTGGAAATTCATTGGTTCATCATCCAATAAATATTGTATTTATTATAGGTTTAGTATCACTCAGAATAGTGTTGAGATTCTGATTTCACCACTTTCTATAAATGGGTAAATTATCTAACTTCTCTGTGCCTCAGTTTCCACAACTGAAGAAAAACAATAGTAAGTACCTATCATGTAGGGTTATAAGAATTGAACAATATATATAAAAGTACTTGAGCGCAGTGTCTGACTTATGGTAAAAATTCAATAAATAATAGCCATTTTATTGTTATTGTTCTAATCCTAGGCCAGAACTAATAGTGTCTAGTGGTACTTTAGACTTAGTCACCACATCTGCTGCTGTGCCTGCTGGGGAAAAGACTCAAAATAGATAGAACTTTTCTCAATCCCAGTAGCATCTGCTTGCCTGTTTGACAAAGGCACACTGAGCTCTAAGAGTGATGGCTGTTTTTTAGGCCTTAGAAGGTAGGGAGTTCGGGTTGGGAAACTGGGATCTTTGTTGGAGGGGAGCTATTGCTTAAAGTCAGTATGATTGCCTAGGGCCTTATGTTTTTGTCTTTTTTGATATTTTATATTTTTCCTTTCTTTGTGCTGATGGAAGTAGTGAATATGTCCAACAATCCTTTCCACTATCACTTCTGGATTTTTCTGGCTTAAAGTATACATCTTTCTTTAAGTTTTCTAGAGATTATACTTTTATCTTGAATGGGGAATAAGTAGAAGATAAAGGCTTCCTCGGTGATAATTATAAATCATTTTAACTAAGACATGACAGAAGTATTTACCTGTGTTCCTGTGGGAAATCAAGATTCACTATTGATTCTTCAGGCCATTTCATCAGAGGACATATCTGGGAATAGTAAGGGAAGTTTCTAGGGTGAACAAAAAGGTACACTGGCAAGAAGCTGAGCGAGCTGCAGGGGAAGTCTTAGATATGAGTGGAGTTTGTAGCAGTAAGGGATGGGGGGAAAGAGTGGGGAATATTTCAAATTGGAAGGCACAGGGTTTCACTACCCACTAGTGGCCCTTTAGGCAAATGTGAATTTGAGGATATAACATAACATAACATAACATAACATAACATAACATAACATAACATAACATAATATAATTTATAATAATGCTAATGTTATTCTTAGATAGAAATGTAAAAATATAAAGGAAAAACCATTTTCTCTAAAACTGGAAATAAATGGTTATTTATCCATACTGGTAAAGAATATTAATAGCAAGAATGAAATGTATAGTAATTTACATCTTCAAAAACAGTTTAATACTTCATATAAGTAATCAATATTATGAATTCTTATTAATTTTCCCTATAAACAATCTCCTTTTCCCATTATTATTAGATGGACTTTAAGTCAAGGTATATTATTTTTCTCAGATAAATCTCTGTCTACTTGAAGAAATTTACCTGAGCCCCGTGTTAAGCTATAGATTGAAATCACATATATGTATACATACATATATATGTATATATCTATATCTATTGTATCTATATCTTATAGATAGACTAAAATTATAGATATAATGACTCTAATTTTCTTTAGTGAAACATAAATTGTGATTTTATGTTGTTTTTAAAAACTTTAAAAAGTTTTATGCTGTTGTTAAAAACAAATAAATGAAGGTAAATAAAGCTTGTTTTTTATTTTATAAATAGCATTGATAAATTTTGAGTTCTATTTTGGAAGAATCTCTCAAAATAAAAAAAAGTATGCATTTGTTTGTTATTTCTTGATCTGTGATAGTGTGGAAGTGCATGGACTTTAGAAGTAGATTTGATTGTGAATTTTGGTTCTACTGTGTGACGGAGCAAATTACTAAATCTATCAGAGTTTGCATTTTAATACATAAAAGGAATACAACCCATATAACAAGATGTGTTGATAATTAAATAAAGTATATAAAGTACAGCCCAATGCATGGTACTCATTCAATAAACTAATCTTTCCTCTTCCAGTTTATTATCTATAATATAAAACTATTAAGCCACTGTGTTATAATTGTAATTATAAGGGAAACACTCATAAGTTCCTTTAATTCTTGAATATCTATATTAAGACTTTGAAAGAAATGAAGATATAAATCACATCACTGTTTATTGATCTCAGATTGTGTTAGTGTTTGAAGACAACACTGAATATGGCAGTAACAAGTTGTCTATTTGAGTGCCTGCTGTATATCAGGAGGGAGCTCTTTTTAGGTACTGAGGAATAAATTTAGGTATTGGTCAACAAACAAAGCCTCCATGTTCAGCTTCTGGCTGAGAAGAAAGACAATAAGCATGTGAATAACAAAAGATAATTTCAGATAGTGCAGTGAATAAATAAAAGAAGAAGGTAATGGGATAGAAATTAGGGAAAAGAAAACTACTTCAGTTAGCAATCTGGGAGGGTCTGGAGAAAGGGATATTTGAACTAAGGTCAGAATAATGGGGAAGAGGCATGTAAAATTCCAGATACAGAGCTTCTTGGATAGAGAAATAGCCAGTGCAAGTCCTGAAAATTGAATGAGTTTATCATTTTTGTGGCACAGAAGGAAGACTTGTGGGACAGAGTTCTGGGAGATGAGGTAAGTGAGGGCTAGATCCTCGGGTCTTATAGACATGGTAAAAATTGGGACTTTATTCCAATTACAACAGGGTGTTGTTAGCTGGGGAGTGATATATAATTTATATTTAAAAAGAACACTTACTAGCTGTTGTTTCATAATATGCCCAAGGGGTACAGAGGTAGAAGCAGTTGACTAGAAAGCTTAATTTGTTTATCCATTTTCCTGTTGCTGGATACCTGGGCTGTTCCTAGTTTTTGTCAATTATAAATAAAGCTGCTATGGCCATTCTTAGACAAGTTATTTTTTGGAGATACATAAAGATACAGATACAGATATAAATATTTACTTTCCTTCTTGGGTAAATACCTAGGAATGGAGTCGCTGGATTCAGTAGCAATCCAGCAATCCTCAAAACAATATGTTTGCTATAGGTGTTGGCAGAGTATGAGTAAAGGGCCAGACAGTAAATATTTTTGGCTTTGTAAGCCACATAATCTATCTGGACTATGCAACTCTGTTATTTTAATACGAAAGCAGCCATTGACATTACAAAAATGGATGTGTCTATGCTCCAGTAAACCTTTACTAATAAAAACAGGAGGCTATAGTTTGCCAACCCTGTTGTTTAGCCTAAAAACCATTACTGTTATGATTCTGGAGAAATTTTAAGTTTGATGCCTTAATCCTAAAGGTTACAAGTAGGTAATGTTTATTGAAATTTATTGATTGGTTGGTTTGTGTTTTTCTTGAAACAAAAGATTTGCTTGAGAAATTTGAAGGCAGCCTGTACAAATAAATCATGGCAACCTAATTAAAATCTACTGTGTAACTTGGATTTTGAGGAATTGAGATTAGTAGAACAAAACAGTTACAAAGAAACAAAAAGTGATTTGTAGGAACCTGAGGGATAGAAGAGCAGAAGCTTCAAAATATTGGAATTGGTGTGGAGAAAAGGTTATATAATATTATTCAGTGGAAATATTAAGAGACTTGAGATGATTTAGGTATTATCTAACTATTTGATTTCAGGAAAATAGACTCAGTGTCCTCTCCATGATTCCTTTATTAAGAAGAATATGTGTGATTATGGTCCTTTATTTCTAGTTTAGATAATATAATTGATCAGCTTTTTAAGTAATCTCATTAGTCATTTGGATTTTGTATATATACATTCTAACCTACCCCCCAACCCTGTTCTTCTTAGTTTCCAAAATACAGAGCTCTCTCAGAAGTTGAAGTGCTGCTATAAAAAAATTAATTATCAAAACTCTGATTTTCCTTGAACCCATATTTTTAAAATAATAATTTTCTTCTGGAACACTAGGTCGTGTTCCATTTAAAACTTTCAACAGGAGAAAGCAGCACTTGTTAGTAAATAATGGTGGGATAGGGATGCTAATAGAGTTGCTCACCTACCTTTACTTTCTCTGTTCCATTTTGTCTCTTTTGAAAGGCACTGCCAGAAGCTGTGTAATGGTAATTATATCTTTAAAAAAAGAACGTCTTCTTTTTTTTTTGCAGGGAAGGGGTGTGGGGCAGATTATGTCTCTCAAGCCCAGTCTCCTACATGCTCCTTCCCTAACACAGACTTCCTAGACAGGACACTAACTTAGAACACTTTCATGAAGTAACGTTAAAATTCTGCCTTTGCAAATACTTTACTATAATAAAAATGATTGGAACTAAATATTAACTTAAGAATCAAATGAAGGCTTATATATTTAGCCCTACATATAAAATTTGTTCCTTGTTCTTGCAATTAGTGTAGTTTTAGAAGTACAGAAATAAAGTTGCAGAAATCAAGAAATATCTTTTGTGTTACTGTTCCTTAGTATCTACATGTTGAAACTTGAGGTAGAATTTTCAGGAAAACACGGTGGCCTTTTGGATCTTTGTCCAAAATTGTGATGATAGAAAACTGTAGGAGTCTACTTATTCCAACTATTCTCTGGACTAACAATTTCTGTTCACATCTTAATCACTCTCTAATACTTATTTCCCTTAAAGCTTCCTCTAAAAGCTACAGAATTTCTCTATTATGTGAATCTCCAAAATATAAAATTCTGTGGATGAAGCCTTAATTTGACTCTTGATAGTTAATTTTTAGTTCCAACCATTAGCATTATAGAAAACAAAAGGAAATTAGTGTATCTTTTGCTACATAGCCTTTTCAGTATCAGCATTGCATTCTCTTTTGAAAACATCTTGAATTTTAATTTTTTTTGACACTGATATCATGAGGATGTAATTACTTAGTGGCTTAGGATATAATTATGTAGCTGTGTTTATTTCCCACTGGGAGGGGGAAGTTAAAAGTATTTTCTATAAGCCACATAAAAATTTTGTGTTTTTCCCCATAGGGAAAGCAAGAAATCACACTAATGTTTTAAATGTTTTGTTTTGTTTAATCTGGGATAATGCACACATTGGGTAGTCCACATTTTTTTTTTTTTACTGTAATATATTTTTATTTGGCTTCTTTTGAGTGCAGTAAGAAGCTTTAAAAGGGGTTTTTGGTATTTGGAGAGAGGAATATTCATTTTTATCCAGCTATTCTATGTCATTTATTTCTAGTAGCTTAATTTCTCAGTATCAGTGTTTACTTTTGACACTTAAAAATTAAATAAATTGTTGAATTACTATACTGTGTACCTGAAATTAATGTAATATTGTATGTCAACTGTACTTAAATTTAAAAGTTAAATAATTTTGTCCTGATAAAGGTCATTTTTTTAGTTATGTTAGAGATAAATTATTATAAGTAATCTTAGAGTCAGATTTTAAACAGTTTAGTCTCAAGTTGTTGTCTTTGGTTATCTAAAAATTATTTTAAAGAAAAATGTTGGCTCCTTTGAGTATACAAGTGTTTTTTTCCCACATTTTATAAAAAATATAATTTTGGCATTGGTTTTATCATACTCCTTACTTACTTTGTTTCCACTTTGAAGTAATAAAAGCTCCTGATAAAATATGCTTTTAAAGAGACCTTTCTAAAAAATATATGCTTTGGCATCCTCAGGGCAGTCAAATAGAATATTAAATTAAAGGTTCAGTTGCCATGGGAGAAGAGGAAGAAGGAAAGGCAACTTAGCACTGACTTGTCAACATCATTCTCTTCTTTATGTCTGACTACCAGCTTTTTTTTGAATGTGAAATGCTGGCTCATTGAATATAGGAGTCAATGATGATATAAGGAAATTTGAGTGTCAAATAAGGACCACCTTAATTTTGACTTTTCCCTGATTTAAAGATACCTATTCAATTCCAGAAACCTGAAAAGAAATTTTTAGATATAAATAAGCTTCACCCACTTTTCAAATGATTTCCTCCTCCTTTCTGTCCCCCTAAGAAATGCAACAAAACCTTGCATAATCTTACACTGTTAGCAGCACTAGTACTAGCAAATTTGCTAAAATGAGAAAATTCAGAGGTTTTGATTTTTATTAACTTTGCTACTACTAATATGGGATAGAATTCTTTAGTAAATATTGCAAGTTAATAGTAAACTAAATCTATCAATGATGCTTAATGGTCTTGGCTATTAAGGATCCATTGCTTGCCTACTGCCCTTCCTACACATTAGATTTTTGAGTAAACATGTTTAGGTAGGTTGCCTTAGATGTGTAGAGAGAAGTTATTCAGGTTACTATAGACGTAGGGATTTTTAATTAGTTGTCTAGGACAATTCTAGATTTCTGTTTCTGTATTTTAAAGCAGCAGATGGCATAGTTATAAAGAAAATAAGAAACTTTGCAAGACTCTTAGCTCCTTATCCAAATGTTAAAGCAGAGCCTTTTGTTTCAAGTTGATAATTCTAAGTACTCACATGAGAATAATTATGCTTATAGTTTTTTCCTTTCTCCTAGATTCGTCCTCTGGATGTCTAAAAGCCTCAACTCATCAGGGTGCCTTAGATGTTTATGTCAGCCAACTGGGGAAAGTGGAACTGAAATCTCATAAAGGTTAGCCAAGTGGAATGTTTTATTTTGACATATGGTATATGGAAGCTTTTATATAACATTCGGGAAATAGTTCATCAAACTATCTGTAGTACTAACAGTAATTTCAAGAAAATTTTTTCTGGTAGAACCTGATTTAAAGACTGGAATAGCAGTCTCCTAGATCAGTGATCTTTGAATCTTTTGGGACAGATGGCCACTAAGACTGTCTTTCCCTTTGTAGTGCAAACAAAATATATTGTTTCTTTGTTATTGTGAAATTTTTTAGTGTTAGTGTTTGGGTTTTTCAGTTTAGTTTTAGGTTTGAAATAGAATATTCTTTGGAGGGAAAATGCTCCTATATGTTCTGTTGGAAGCTTTTCTACCGGTCTGTAAGAGGCCATCACTCAAGAGAAATACTTTTCAAAATGTGATACTAAAGTAAGGGTATCACCAGGAAGGTCCTCTAACGTGATTGTTGACTTACTCTCGTAAAGTATCAAGACTTATGACTCTTTCTATAATTTTATTTCTAATACAAATAACTTATTTTACGAGTCCAAATCTTTCATTAAAAATGACACACTTTTTAGTCATCTGAAAACTGAATATGAGTCTGAATACATGCATGTGGTGGCAAGTGGCTTGGGTACTTGAAGTATCTTGGCCATAGGGACTGAAGTGGCCTGGGTGCAGAAAGTTGTTAAAAACTGGAGCTCTGCCTAAAACAAATTTTTTAAAGAAAGTCTAGAAGCTCTTGCATATTGGACAGAACAGGGCTATATGTATAACAAGTAAAATAATTCCTTACAGAGATCAGTTTTTCCTGCCATTAGTAATTTCTTTGCCATACTGCTTTAATACCTTTTTGTCAGTGAAGCTCTCTTGTCAGAGTATCAAAACTACAAACACAGATGTCTGAAACTGAACTTATTGCTGACACACAGATGTGATTTGATTTCTCAAGATCACATTTTTTCCTTTAATTAATATGAATTTCTAAGAGCTTCAATAATGCTATTCAGGAAATTTTGTAAATGTCATCAAAGTCATATAACTGCATTCTCTTATTACAAAGACACAGAGAAGAAAACAAACCATTACTATATTTAATGTAACTAGTGATAGATTAAAAGCTTCTATGTGAAAGTTATTTCCTGAGTTGTATGGATAAAAAGATAAAACAAACAAAAAATATTGTTCATCTTCATTCACTTGAAATATATTTTAGTATTATTTGGAATGTTGTTCCAGTAACCTACTGAAATGGCATATGATGTTGCAAAATTTGATTAGGATTACAATTTTGTGTGTTCTCCTGCTGTAACCATGTTCCTGGCAGAAGCTTAAAGATAACTGGAAGCAAAGATTTCTGTTATACTTTAAATCTTTTAATTCTCACTACATTTGGCAACAGTAACTTTTTAGAGTAATGGAAAGTTAGTCTGTTGCTTAATGTTTAGTGAACACATTTGGAATCCTTTACAACTCTGCCAGTGTCTTGCTATAGGGTTCAAGAGCCAGCCACTTGAGTCTCTTAGGTCTTCTCTATTTTGCCATGTGAAAAAGAATGCTTATTTTCTCTCTCTCTAGGAAAGTCAACATGGTAACCTTATTCATTCATTCAGAAAGACTGTGTTTGGGCTTGATAGTCAGGCTTGTATCTGAATACTGACTTTTCTACTTAAAATTTGTCCATGGCAAACCTCTAATCTCAATATAGTATGCCTTCAATAAATGATGTGGTATTAGTATTAGTTTTAATACTGATTTTTTAACTTAAAAAGACTGGTAATGATGTCAATAAGCATGAAACAGCTTATGAAATGAAAAGAGGTTGAGGATATAATAAAAACTCTTCTTTCTAAAAAAGATAGTTTTAAAGGAGACATTTGGGAATGTCTTCAAGTCATGAGAATTCTTCATTTGTTAACAGTAATGGAGTTTTGGTAATGATGGGTTTTGTTTTTTAAGGATGTAGAAAGATATGAGAAAAAACTGCATTGCTTAACGTTTTTAAAGCTCTCAGATTTGAGGCATTTATTTAAAAACAAAAAATGTTAATAAAATTATCATATTTGTTATATTTAGAGACATAAAGTCCTAGAATAAAGTTTTTAAAATTTATTATTTTCTACTTTTTAAATATGTTTTGGTAGAAAAATATATATCTTCTTTTCTTCTGGAAATTTTTCAGGTTTTTTTTTTTTTTTCCTGAGACCCTAATATCTGTTGGTATGGGAAATTTTCTCTCAGTAGTTTATATTTAAACTCTGAAAAGCAATTTGTTTTTAAAATAAAACCAGCTGTAGTGATGTACTTCATTCCCCCCCTTTTTTTTTGAGTAGTAAGTATGAGAGTTTATCCGCCTTACCTCAAACTTCCAGCTCAAGTTAGGAAAGCTGAGAAGATATTAAACTACTTAGGGAAACAAGCTGATATTAACCCAACTAGAAGGCAAACAGTGACCTGCAAATAAATGCATTGTAAAAGGAATCTTTACAGTATTCACAATGGATGTCATCCTGACCATCTGTGTCCACAGAGCTGGGGTTACTGTGTTATGGCAGGGGCCTCTTACTTTTTTGATGTATGAGAAACAGAAAGAAAAAACTTCTGAAATAAGAGTGTGCTGGTGAGTCTATACTGCAACCCACAGAATTGTTTTAAAAAATGATTCCTTAGCTAACAGAGCAGTTTTTCTTATTTCCTACTTTAGAATCTTGAATTACTACAAGATTGTAATGGAAATAAAGTTGAGTGTCGTGCCTCAGTTATCCAAAAGACTGTAATCCATTGAAAAGAAACATTAGTCAGTTGAAATTCAAATATTCTTTTTTTATTATTGTTACCCCCCACCCCACAGGTACAACTGAAAGCACAAGAACTCAGAGTTCTAGATGTGTTACAGTAATCAGTGAGGTCACAAACCCTGTGATAACATGAGGTAGCAATATATGATATACCACAGTGGTTAAGAGCATGGGCTTCATTGTCATTGAACTGGATCTAGATTCCAACACTAGCTCTAGTGGGAACTTGAGCAAGTTCTCATCTGTACAATTGAGATAATAACACCTCATTGAAGTTGATATGGAGATTAAAAGAGATAATGTAATTAAGGTGCCTGGCTTTTTGTATATTCTCAATTAGTGGTAAATACTGTTTACAAGCTACATGTGTAGTAAACTGCTCCTTTTCTGGTACTGGGTAAGATGATGAGAGGGCTATTGGCAAAAGAAGAAATAGTAATGCATAATGTCCTAATGACTCATACCCTTGCTAGAAGTTACTGTCAGTGCCTTGGGAGGAAGGTAATGTTGACCCACCTGGAAATAAGGAAAAGACACTGTTTTTTAAATAAACTCTGCTAAGGAGTAAAGACAGTGTACCAGGAGCATTTTTATAATAGGCTCTGGTACTTTTGATTTCTTTGCACTAATAAGCTCCCCTTTAAACTTATTACAGGCTCTATTCTTATCAAGGTCACATCATCTCTTCAAGCTCATTTACAGTTATCAGGGAAAGAGGTTGATGTGAACTCAGAAGTCCATGTTCAAGAAATGGCTGAAGCTCATAAAGATGATGGTATAATAATTACTGGTAAGGAGACTGCATTTTGCTATGTAGGATGAATAGTCATTGTCCATACATAAATTGAAATATGATACACTTAAATGCAATTTTAGTCTTTTATTTCTTTCTACTGTCACATTGTAGTATTTGACACTTTTTTCTTTCAACTGCTTATCAGTAACAATGCACATTTAATTTGAAATACTTAGTAGTCTTATCACTTGGATAAAACTGATTACAAAATTTTTGTCTCAAAGAGATATTCATACACCATGTTTATAGCAATATTCACAGTAGCCAAGAGGTAGAAGCAATCCAAATGTCTATTATACTACATACATTAGAATATTATTCTGCCCTGAAAAGGAATAAACTCGTGTTACATGCAACAACATGGATGAACCTTGAGGATATTATGCTAAGTATATTCAGTCACAAAAAGACAAATATTGTATGATTCCACTTATATGCGATATCTAAAGTAATCAGATTCATAGAGATAGAAAGAGAGGGAAGGGGAAAATGGGGAGTTGTTCAATGGATATGAAGTTTCAGTTTTGCAAGATGAAAAGTTCTGAAGAGCTATTTTGCAACAGCATGAATGTACTGCTTTAACCCTTTGCCCCATTCTTCCAGCACCCCAGTCCTCCTCTTCTCTGCCCATCACCAGATTGTTCTCTCTATTTGTGAGTCTGATTTTGATTAGTTTGTTCTTTGCTCCTTAGATTCTGCGTATAAGTGAAATCATTTGGTATTTATCTTCCTCTGTCTGACTTATTTCACGCAGTGTAATAGTTTTAATCCAGTTTTAAAACCCAGTTCTTATCACTTTAGCCGTTAGAACTTATTAAATCATTTGAGAACAGTTACTAGTTCTGACATTGTATAAAATCAGTTATCTGCAAACCTGTTCTCTTTATTAAATTCTTGCCCATTTCCATCCTACTAAACCAGTACCACCTCAAACTTAATGTATTTGAAAACAAATATTACCTTTCCCTAGCCTAGCTACTTCTCCTGCTGTTTTCTGTATTTTCCTTCATTTGGAAACATTTATTGAGCAAGGCACTGAGAGAAACTAGGAGTACAAAGATAATAAAGTATGGTGTCTCTGCTAGTCTGAGGAGCTTACATCATAGTGAGGCAAGACAAACCAGTAAATACATTAAAGTGGAATAAATGTTATAATACACATATGGATGTGGTACTGTGAGAGCATGTATGTGGTACATCTAAATTAGACTAGCATTATGAGTTTAAGGAAGTGAGAGAAGTCAAATATAACTAGTGTATAGAGAGTAAGGGGGAAAGTGGCATAAAAGGAGGCTGGAGAGTTTGGAAGGGGGTCATATCATATAAGACTGATTTGGACTTTATACTAAGTGCATTACAAAGGCACGGAAAGGTTTTAATCTGGGGTTCACATAGATCTGCGTAGAAAGATCACTGAATATTGAGTGGGGAAAGATTGGAAAAAACAGTGGTGGAATGAAGGAAAAGCTAACTAACAGTTCACTGCAGTAATTCAGGAGAAAGAGTTTAGAAGCCTTGACTCCACAGTGATCTATCTTAAACTCAACATATAAATAAGGCTTCAACAAATTTTGGCCGAAGAAATAGATAAATGGATGCTATGAAGAAGATGCATGCTTCATTGATTATTTTGAAGCTTCCCAGCCTATTTAGTTCTTTTTGTGTGTTATTTGCTATTATGTCTTATACTCTAGCCCATACTTTCTCAACAAGGAAGGCTCAAATTGCAAAATGAAGTTTATTTCTTGTTCATAGAGCAAGAATTCAGGTACTCATGAGCAGAATTCTTTCATAGAATAGCACATGGTATACTGCGAGATTGGGTCCCAGATCTGTAGGTTGTCTCAGATTAAATCTCTTAGAGTAATAATACAGAAAGAACTCAGATAAAGACAGCAGTCTCTTTTGGAGAGAGTTGTATGAACAAGTTATTGGGTTTAGAACTTTCATAATTCATTTTGTTATTTATATTTTTAAATTTTTTATTATAGTTTGCATATAATATATTATTTTCAGGTGTACAACATAGTGATTAGACATTTATATAACTTTGAAGTGATCACCCTGATAAATCTAGTACCCATCTGACACTGTACATAGTTATTACAATATTGTTGACTATATTTCTTAGGCTATACTTTATATTCCCATGACTATTTTGTAACTACCAATTTGTACTTCAATACCTTTCCCTCTTTCATCCACCCTTCCAACGCCCCTCCCATATGGTAACCCTAAAAAATGTTCTCTGTATTAATGAGTTTATTTCTGTTTTATTTTGTTCTTTAGACTCCACACGTATGAGAAGTGATATGGCATTTGTCTTTCTCTATCTGACTTACTCCAATCAGCACAATACTTTTTTTGGTCCATCCATGTTGTTGCAGATAGCAAGATTTCATTCTTTTAATTATCTATTCATTTATTTTTATGGCTGAGTAATATTCCATTGTATATGTGTACCACTTCTTCTTTATCCATTCATCCATTTTTGGAAACTCAGATTGCCCCCATATGTTGGCTATTGTAAATAATGCTGCAGTGAACACATAGATGCACATGTCCTTTCAAAGTAATATTTTGGTTTTCTTCATATAAATATGTCCTTTGTCTCTTTTTATAGCCTTTGTTTTAAAGTCTATTTTGTCTGGTATAAACATTGCTACCCTAGTTTTTTGTTTGTTTTAATTTTCATGAAATATCATTTTCCATCCCTTGCTTTTAGTCTATGTGTCTTTTGATCTGAAGTGAGTCTCTTGTAGGCAGCATATGTAAGGGTCTTGTTTTCTTATCCATTTACCCACCCTGTCTTTTGATGGGAGCATTTAATTCATTTACATTTAAAGTAATTGTTGCTAGATAGGTAGTTATTGCCATTTTATTAATCATATTTTTGATACATACTTTTTTCTTCTTAAAGAAGTCTCTCCAACATTTTTTGTAATGCTGGTTTGGTGATGATGAACTCCTTTAGCTTGTTCTTGTCTGGAAAGCTCTTTTTTCTGTCTTTAAATTCTAAGTGATAGCTTTTCTGGGTAGAATCTTGGTAGTAGGTTCTTTTCATAACTTTGACTATTTCAGGCCAGTCCCTTCTGGCCTGCAAAGTTTCTGTTGAGAAATCAGCTGGCGGTATTATTGGAATGCCCTTGTAGGTAATTAATTGCTTTTCTCTTGCTGCTTTTAAGATTCTCACTTTGTCTTTAATCTTTGGCGTTATTAATTATCATTAATTATGATGTATCTCAGTGTGGGCCTCAGTGGGTTCATCTTGTTTGAGACTCTCTGAACTTCCTGGGGTTGTTTCTCTATTTCCTTCACCAGGTTATGGAAGTTTTCTGTCCTTATTTCTTCCAATAGGTTTTCAATTCCTTGCCCTTTCTTTTTGCCCTTTGGTATCCCTGTGATTCAAATGTTGTTACACTTGATATCCCAGAAGCTCCTTAGCTGATGTCATTGTTTTTGATTCTTTATTCTTTTTGCTGTTCTGACTGAGTGTCCTCTGCTACCCTATCCTCTAAATCACCAATTTGATCCTCTGCTTTATTCAATCTGTCGATTCCCTTTAATGTATTCTTTTGTGTATGTGTGCTTTTTGGTGTATTTTATTTCAATAAGAGTATAATAAACAAAGTGCTCTTTAATTCTTTGTCTTTATGCAAGCTCCCAACAGTACTGACACAGGAAGAGTAATAACCTCATAGAAAACTTTACCTTTCATTGTCACAGGATTACTGAGGATTTGGATCACCTAATTTCAGAGCCTTACTCTTTTAAAAAAAATTTTTTTATTTAAATTAGTTTTAAGTATACAGTACATTGGTTAGACGTCTATATAGTTCATAAAATGATCTCCCCAATTACTCCCTACCTTCCCTGACCCTCCATCTAGCCATCATATTAATGCTAACTGCATTCCCTCTGCTGTGCTCACCATCCCCGTGACCACCCATTAACTACTGATTTGTACATCAACTCTTCACCCTGTTCTTCCAGCTCCCCAACCCCTTCGTCCATCACCAAATTGTCCACTATATTTGTGAGTCTGTTTTGATTAGTTTGTTCTTTTTGTTCCTTAGATTCTGCATATAAGTGAAATCATATGGTATTTATCTTTCCCTATCTGACTTATTTTACTCAGCATAATAACCTTAAGGTCCATCCATGTCGTTGCAAATGGTAGGATTTTATTTTTTTTAATGGCTGAGTAATAGTCCATTGTATATATAAACTTTAATTTCTTTATCCAGTTGTCTGTTGATGGGGATTTCGGTTGCTTCCATATCTTGGCTATTGTAAATTGTGCTGCCATGAATATTGGAGTGCATAGATCTTTTCAAATTATTGTTTTGGTTTTCTTTGGATAAATAACCAGAAGTGCAATTGCTGAGTGAAAAGATATATCCATTTTTAAGTTTTTGAGAAACCTCCAGACTGTTTTCCATGGCTTCTGTACCAATTTGCAATCCCACCAACAATGTATGAGGGTTCCCTTTTTTCCGCATCCTCTCCAACACTTGTTTTTTGATTTATTGATGATAGCCATTCTGATAGGTGTGGGGTGATATCTCATTGGGGTTTTAATTTGCATTTATCTGATGGTTAGCAACCTTGAGCATCTTTTCATATGTCTGTTAGCCATCTGTATTTCCTCTTTGCAGAAGTATCTGTTCAGGTTTTTTTCCCTTTTTTTAATTGGATTGTTTTTTTTGTTGTTGTTGAGTTGTATAAATTCTTTGTATATTTTGGATATTAACCCCTTATCAGATGTATCATTAGCAAATATCTTCTCCCAGTCAATTGTCTTTTTGTTTTGTTGATGGTTTCCTTTGCTGTACAAAAACCTTTTAGTTTGATGTCCCGTTTGTTTAATTTTCTTTTATTTCCTTTGCCTGAGATATCCCTCTAATGTATTCTTCATCTCAGATATTATATTCTTCATTTCTGACTGGTTTGCTTTTATGTTTTCCATCTTCATTTTTATGCTTTCTATCTCTTGTAAAGGTATCGCTGAGTTCATCTACTCTTCTCCTAAGTTCATTGAGCATCTTTAAAACCATTGTTTTGAACTCTGCATCTGGTAGATTGTCTACATTTTGTTTAGATTTTATTCTGAAATTTTCTTCTTTCACTTGGGACATGTTTCTTGTTTTCCCATTTTGGCTGCCTCCCTGTGTTTATTTCTATGTATTAGGTAGAGCTCCTAATCTCCCAGTCATAGTAGAGTGCCTTTATGTAGCAGGTGTCCTGTGAGGTGCAGTGTTCTTTGGTCACCTGAGCCAGGTGCTGAAGGCGTATCTTTTGTGTGGGTTGTATTATGTCCTTCTGTTGTAGTTGAGCTTTGGTTGCTGTTTTCAAGTCAAAGGGAGGGATTAACCCTTGGGCTGATTGGCTGTAAGGATTTACTGGTGATGAGCCAATCCTGCAGAACAAGATTCCCTTTAGCAGGGCTCTGGTGGCTGCCCAGTCTGCCCATTGGGTGTTTCCTCAGATGCAGCCCTGGGTGGTGCTTTGGCTATGGTTCTGGTCAGAGAAGGCCACCAGGTATGCCTGCCCAGTGGCTTCCTGGGAGGGGCCCAGTTGCAAGCTTCAGCCTGTGCACTTCCAGCACAACCTGGTAGGAGTCGCCAAGCAATCCACCGATGGCTGCCACACATTTTGAGCTTAGAGGTGCCTCAAGAGGCCAAGCCTGGAACTGAGGCCAGCTGCCTCTAGTGCTGGGCTTGGGGCTGCTCAGCAAGAGATAGGGGGCACTTTGAAACCAGATTGTACTTCTTTTGGTTTTATGAACCTTTGAGAGATTTTAGGAAAATTTGCAGCATAAGCGAAGATGGGCTCTTTGTGTGAGAAAAAAACACTGGTGGCTGCTTGGGTGGACATGTAAGTTGGAAGAAGTAGGGTCTCAGGGAATCACCTGGGCACTGTGACTTATGTGACCAGGTTGATGGAGACTCAGATATGGCAGCCACCTGCATCCACAGGCTGCGTAGGGAGAGGACTCAGCAAAGAAACAATGGCTTCTTCCATCACTTCTGTCCTGGAGAAAGCCACCCCTCTAGCCCTTGCCCTGAAGCCAGACAATTCACTTCCTCCCTATATGTCCCTCGCACTTCTCGAGCAGCTGCCCAGTGCTGGAGCTCAGAGCGAATGAGTCCATCACCAAGTAATTTCATGTGCAAGCCCCTTAAGAGGAGCATCTGTGACTCTCCCACAGCCCTCTGTGCCACTCAGTCATAGTCACGGCCAGAATGGTGGGAAATTCTCTTCCCCGTGCTGGCAACCTGGGCTGGGGAGTCAATGTGGAGCCAGGGCCTTTCACTCCTCCAGGGAGGTGGGGCGCTTCAGCCAAGATATCCCTCTCGATTCTCAACTGCCAGACATGGTTGTGGGTTTTGTATCTCCACCCCTGCTACCAATCTTGAGGTGACCTCATGTATGTCCCAGTTGTAGGACTTCTGTTTAGCCAGACCTCAGGTGACCCCCAGTGATGGTGGTTCTTCTGTAGTTTCATTGTAATTTTAATGTGGTCATGAGAGGGGGTGAGCACAGCATCTACCTTCTACGACATCTTGACCAGCTGTGTCTCATAATTCATTTTGATTCTAAAACTGTTTGATGCCCAGTAGGCCACAGACCTTATCTGTCAAGTAGATGGAATAATTTAAGAAACAAAAAATTAGGGCACATTGCTTTTTCTGTGGAGATTTTTAATCTGAAACCCAATTTTGGAAGTAATGAGCAGCTTTATATGTGAGTTCTTATAGGCAGGTGAGCTCCTCTCATCTGAGTCTTTCCTACAGAGCTTATAAAGCATAGAAACAGAAATACCCTCATTGCTAAGAGGTCTAGATTGTATCTGTAGCATGACACATGCATGATTTCTTCAATAAGCCAAGCCATAAAATTTAGTCCCTAGGGCTCAGGCTTCCCACAGGGTTTGGTGTTTCAGCCCTGTAATTTTATTTAATTTCCTGCTTCATGGTTTCCCTTGCAATTGCTGTCACTGATAAATAACTGTATGTTGTAAGATTATTAAAGTGGTTTACAAAGATTATGTGCTATTCCAAGGTCAAAACAAAGCCTGGGACTCTCTCAGGCTGAAACATTTCCCTACTAAAAAGCTTTGCACAGTGTGTATTCTTTGAGGTGCATTCTCTAATTCTTATGAAATCCTTGGCTCTATTCATATATGGCAAACTCAACAGATAGTGAATGGCTTAGGTAAGATATTTCTAGGAAGAAGTTGACTTCTCTGTTAGGTTTTAGATTTGGTTCATCAACTTAGATATGAAACCTCTGTGTGAAATATCAAGCCAATCTCTAAGCCCCCCAAATTTATGTAGTACAAAGTCCTTTTGTCTTAAAGCTCTCTATATGTTCAGAGAATATTAGGATAAAGTGTATTGCCTGTTAAATGATCATTGTTTGCCACAGTCATAGTACTAGGGAAGGTGGTACTACTGGGTTTATTTATTTTGGTCAAACTGGAAATGTAAAGCATATAAAAAAAATCATTTCAGGATAAAAATAAACCAAGTCAGAAGAAAGTTCTCACTTACCTTGTTTTTAGGCCTGAGAGTTATACATTTAATGATATTGTGATTTATGATGGAAAATTGGTTCAAGAGTTGGAAAAGAGGTTGAAATGGAACTAAGCCCACAGGACGGCCTTTTTCAAATCTAGAGATACTGTTTTCTCTCCAAATGGGGGAAAAAAATCTAGTCTCTTGATATGACTTCTAGAAATACATTCTTTAAAGAACACACTGAAATTTTGGTTTTCTCCAAGGTTGTAGCATATGGATTTTTCAGTCATAGAGATGTACTTCAGGATAACACTGAAGAAATTTAGTAACAGAAGAATGGCTTATGATTGTCTGCTTAAAAATATTTTGATAGGGCATTAATTTAAGAACTGCTTTTATGGTGTTTTTGTTTGTCCCTCATTTTATCGAAGTATAAGATCCTGGGAGTGTCACAGATAATTAGGCATCAACTTTTTGTTAATGTTTACCAAACAAGAAGACAAGTTTTGTTTAGCCAGATTTGGCTGTAGTTTGTTGACCCTAATACTAGAGATCAAAGTTTAGGCCCCATCTTAAAGCATTTGAATTCTGTTTGTAATGCCTGGGTTGGTTGGTTTGTTTTTGGTTTTGTATTTCTTTTAGTCACTCAAGAAATACTAAATCACAACCAAATCTTACCCTAAATGAACTCTTTCCCATAGTGAAGAAAAAACGATTTGTGCACATAGAAGTGTAATCATGTAAGATTTAAGAAACAACACAGCCATAGAAGATACGTGATGGCAAATAAAAACACAAAAGCATGTTCAATATCACTATTAGTGGAGTACAAATTAAAACCAGAATGAGATACTAGTACATACCCATTAGAATGGCTAAAATGAAAAACACTTACAATAGCAAATGCTGAATGATGTGAAGAGATTGGATCTGTCTTGCACTGCTGGTTGCAAATGTAAAATGATATAGCAACTCTAGCATTCAGTTTGGCAGTTTGTTAAAAACTAAACATGAAACTACCATATGACCCAGCAGTTACACTCCTGGGCATATATCTTAGAGAAATGAAACAATGTTCACATAAAAACATTTACACAAATATTTGTAGCTGTATTTGTAATAGTCTCAAACTGAAAATGAATAAATTTTCCTTCTACTAGTAAATGATTACACAAACTGTGTTATGTTCATACAATGGAATACTGTTTGATAATAAAAAAGAACGATCTACTGATACATACAACTTGGATGAAACTTAAGGGAATCATGCTAAGTGAAAAAAAAACAGTCTGAAAATGTTACTTACTGTATGATTCCATTAACATTCTTGAAATGACAAAATAATAGAAATGGAGAACAGATGACTAGTTGTCAAACATTAGGGAAGAAGAGGGAGGATAAGACTGTAAAGGGGTGTCACATGGGACTTCCTTTGCGGTGATAGAACAGGTCTGTATCTTGATTATAATGATGGTTATGTGAATCTATACAAAGGATAAAAACATAAAAGTATACATAGAACATAAAAAAAAGAATATATGCAAAAAATGGTGAAATCTGAGTAAGGTTTGTAGTCTAATTAATTATACTTTGCCAACTGAGTTTTGATAATGTATTACAGTTATATAAAATGTTGCCATTGGGGGAACTGGGTCATAGGTGCACAGGACCTCTTTGTAGTATTTTTGCAACTTATGAATCTATATTTTAACACAAGTTGGGGAGAGATAGAGGGAGAGCACATGTGCGTGCATGTTAGAGGGAAGGAGAGAGGGGAAAAGAGAAATAACAAAAGCTTCCAGGCCAGAAATCAAGTAAATAGGACAGACTTACTCTTCTACCTAAAACAATAACAGCAAATTTTTTAAAACAGACAAAATACACAGACAAAAGAAAAACAATTTCTAAGACATTGGGCATCAGGCAATGAAAAAAAGTGCTCACTGAAAGACAAGAAACAAAATAAGCTCCTGCGTACTGCCTTGAAAGAGGCTCCAGGCTATAGTCAGTACAAAGGGAAAGAGTTCTGATGTGGAACCCAGCAGAATCCCTGAATTAAAACCATGATCAGAATCCACATAGACCAAGACAGCTACAGTTTATAGAACAAAATAGCAGATGGAATAGAACCTAGTACTCATATAAGTCCAAGAATAATTCCTGTGTCACTTACCAGACTGGAAAATATCATAGCTCATGAGATATCAGATAGAGGATTTAGTAGTTAGAAACAATTAACCCTAGACTGAGCACCCCTCCAGAACTGCCTAACATTCTAAAAGCAAGAGATGAAAAGTTTAAACTGTTTCCAAGTAGCTTAACTGCATCTCTGAACAAAGCTAAAGATTTACAGGAATACAAAGATATCCAGCACCCAACAAAATAAAATTCACAATATCTGGTATCCAATCAAAGATTATCAGACATGCAGAGGCAAGAAAATGTGATCCATAATGAAGAGAATATCAATTGAAACACAGAACACATACAGATGTTAGAATTAGAGAAGGAAAATAAAATAGTTATTATAATTGTATTCCACATGTTGGAATAAAGTTAAGACATGGAAGTATTAAAAAATACCAAAATAAAATTTCTAGAAATGAAAACTACACTATCTGAAATGAAAAATTTAGTGGATGAGATTAGATGTAGAAGATTTGAAGGAGAAAAAGCCTCTCCAAGAATATTTCTTGGGCAAAACTGATTAATTCTGCACTTGTTCAAAACCTAAAGTATGGTTTTCTTTGGTATTGTCCCACATAATTGAGAGAAAATATAATGATAGGCATCATTAAAACTAACTCAAAGATATTTTCTTGTCAGTAAAAATTTGTTTTCAAGATGTCTTGGATTGTGCTTTTGTCAAGGAAAGAGTAAACAGTTAAAGAATGTTGTTAACAAAATATATTATGGAATCGTGTGTGGTATTAGAGGTTTTGTTTGTGAAATACATACATTAAAAATAACAAAATTTCAGAATATTTATATGTTGTTTCATAAGTATATAATTTAATTTTCTAGCCAGCTAGTAAGCTTTTTGAAAGTATTAGCATGTCTTTTTTCATTATTTGACCCTCCCTAAAATACTTAGATTAGTGCTTCCCATAGTGGATGGTCAGTATTATTTATAATATAAAAGAGGAAATCCTCCAGCTATGATACACTGACATTTAATTTGTTGCTACTAAGGCAGCACCAGTGTTATCCCTCTGAACCAAATGTGAATAAATAGTCTATTATAGGTTTGGGAGAGCAGTACAGGAGAAGCTAATCCACGAAGTTTTTTTTAGCCCATTTTAAAACCAGAGAATTAAATTCTGCAAATTACTAGAGACCTGTCTTTGTCCAGCTAGTGCTGATTAGATCAAGTGCATTTTTGGTTAATTAATGACCAATGCTTTTGGGGGAGGAGAAAGGGGAGGACATGAAGGAGAGAGGAAGGGAAGGGAAGGGAAAAGAAGAGAAAGAAAACTTGGAGATCCATATATTTGGATAGATTTGTAGAAGGCAGATTTAGAAAGCAAATGCTAGAGTTCAAAACATGTCCTGCAAAGAAGTTCTCCTCTCTCTTAATAGACATCAAACTACATTGGGATAGGGTAGTCATTTCCCATTTCTTGGTCAAAGAAAAACATTGTCTAATTTTTACTAGCAAAGGAAGTTAAGGAACAAGATTTCTACAACCCCAAGTTTCAATATATGTTGCAAGATTTTTTAGGAAGGAATTTATAAACTTTAGAAATTAGAGTCTCCACAGATTCAGGCCAAAGTATGAAGAGCTTACAGTAATTACTTATCGGCAAGATAGAAAAAGATATTTTCAAGCAACCTGAATGGAATTTTGTAAATTGTCTTGTTTTTTGAGTATTGTCCCTAAGCTAAAATCACTTGTGTGTTCATTTTGTTAGTACCAGCAGCACCATATCTGGCCTCTCCTGCTGCAGAAGGCAATGCGTAAATTGGCTTCTCTCTCCATAAGCAAGGAATGCATGATTGGGAAGGTGACAAATAATATATCAAGAAAAAGATCTCAGATATTTGGGAAAACTTTACTATTTTCTATGCTTTACTATTGATGCTAAATGGTAGAAAAAATAATAGAGCAATCAATGTTCAGGATTTTGTGGTCTCAATGTATTTATTTGAATTATTAAATAAAGAAATTCTGTATTATAGACAAATTATAGGGTACTGATAGCTTGAAATCATGACCTACCAAATGCAGCGCAGGCACAAAAAGAACAGATTAAAATTGACAAAGCTGAACCCTTTAATGATGAAGAGTTAGAAGAAAAAGAGAAGCTTCTAACACAGGGATTTACCAGTTGGAATGAGAGAAATTTTAACCATTTTAATGAGAAATGGAATCATGATGATATTGAAAACAGAGCAACAGAGGTAAAAGGGAAAACTCTAGAGGAAGTCATTGAATACTCAGCTGTGTTTTGGGAAAGATGAAATGAACTCTTAAGATATAGATAAGATATGGCTCAGATTAAAGGGGAGAGGCAAGAATTCAGAGAAGAATTTGTATCAAAGAAGCACTTGACACAAAGATTGGTTGGTACAAAGCACCCTTTCATCAGCTGGGAACATCATATAGTACTAACAGAAGAAAAAAATATACTAAAGAAAAGGATTGTTTCTTGATTCGTAGGCATGGATTCAACAAAGAAAATGTATACAATGAATTGAAATAGTATATTCCCAGCTCAGTTCAGATTTGACTGGTTTCTTAAATCTAAAATTGCAATGGAGAGTCAGAGGAGATTTAATACCTTAATTGCATTGATTGAAAGGAGAAACATAGAACTGGAAGAATAGAGATGAGAAACAAACCAGGTGAGCTCAATGTTTGCCACATCCTATTACCTTGAGAGAGTTTCCAGATTGTAGGGCAGGGACAAGCAGAGCCGAACATACTACCTGAGTGGAGGAGACTGAGGTGAGCATCGGAGACCAGGGCTGCCAGAGTTCACAAAAGAGAGTTCCAGTTCCAGAGAGAAGGGAGCTGCATAGGGCACCCATGATCATTCAGCAGAGTACTGATAGCATGTGTGTGAAATAACTACCTGATAACATGCTACAATGTGAATGAATCTCAATTAAACTGAGTGATTGATAGAACACAGATTTTGAAAAAAGTGTACATATTGTATGGTTCCATTTATTAAAATTTAAGGAAATGGAACTAATCCATTGTGACCCAGAGTAGATCTGTGATTGCTGAGGGATGAGAGTGGGGTGCGGATAGGTATCTGGAGGTGACAGGAGGAAGGAACAGGAGGGAAAGATTACAAATGGACACAAAGAAACAGGTGTGATGGATAACTTCATTATCTTGATGGAAGAGATAGTTTTACAGTTTACATATGTCAGACTTAGTAAATTGCATACTTTAAATACATGTACTTTATTTTGTCAATTGTGCTTAAATGAAGCTCTTTTTAAAACCCACATATAAAAAATGCAAATAAAAAAGAGTAGTTTCCCTTGGAGAGTTGTGAGAAAATGAAGGGAGGAAACAACCCCAGTAACCTCTTTGTAACTCTTTCCAAGTTCAGACTATCTTTATTAAGATTTTTGCTGTTCCAAAATGTTTTCAGTTTTAGAAATGTGTTGTTAGGATCTATGTAGTCAAATATTGCTGTTGTTAATCAAGATATAACTTCATGCAATTTTGTGTTTCAGGGATCATGAATCAAGCAAACAAACATGAAAAATGGATTAAGGCTGATGCCCCAAAAGGCACTGTAAGTTTTAGAAGTCAAAGCTGGTTTCAGTCCTTAAAACTACAGGACTGAGAATGGTTTGTATTTATAATTTTTAGCAATGATTAGTAGATCCATGACTACAAAAATGCAAATATCACTGTTCACATAAATCTCGAAAACAGATCAACAAATTGGAATGTGTACTAGTGAAGTATCTTGTGGTAGATGGGCTTTTCAAAATTTATACTTGGCTACTGTATTAGTTTTGTATTGCTTTGTAACAAATTACCACAAACTATCGACTTAAAATAACATCCATTTATCAGCTCACAATTCTGTAGGTAAAGAGCTCAGCATGGCTGGATTCTCTGCTGAGGGTAACCACAGGGCTGGACTCTAGGTGTTGGCTGGGCCGAGTTCTCATCTGGATGACTCCAGGGAGAAATCTACTTCTGAGCTCATTCATATTGACAAAATCCAGTTACTTGTGACTGTGTGAAGTTTTCTTGCTGTCAATAAGAGATCACTCTAAGCTTCTAGAGGCCACCCACATCCCTTCTCATGTGGCCCTCTCCATCTTCAAGCAAGCAGTGATGCATTCAGTCCTTCTCACACTTTGAATATCTGACCTCTTTTGCAACCAGCTGAAGAAAACTCTGCTATTAAGGGGCTCACTGAATTAGGTCAGGCCTATCCAGGATAATCTTTGTTTTGCCATGTAATATAATGTAATTATGAGAGTGATATCTGATCATTTTCAGTTTCCATTCATACCCAAGAGGAGAAGATTATATAAAGACAAAGATAATGGTAGAGGGAGTTATCGTAGAATTTTTTGTACCATAGCTCTCATGTAACATTTTCCACTTAGTACTTACAACATCAGTGTAAATTTAAGCTTGAATAAAATAAATCATTAATGTGATGTAATTTCTACTGATTCTTTTTTTTTTTGCATAATTTAAGACATAAATCCTTAGTGGAGGAGAAACATCTAGCTATTTTATAGCCTGATGTATGAAGATAGATTTTCACTTTTATAATGGTGTACTGTATAAAGTTATTTTATGAATTCTCTTTCAAACCTTACTTATATAATCCTGGAATATTTATACAACACTGAAAAGAAATATTAGGTTATATATTTTTTATATTAGTATACATCAATTCTTAAACACTAATTTCCAAATATTGTTATAGTAGTCTCTTTTTGTTATTTAGAGTTGTCTGTTTTTAACTTATTATTTGGGAAACAAAAAGTCAGCTTTGGGTGATATCCCAAAGTCTCCCTTTACTTTACCCTTAATGAAATCAAAATTTGTACAAGTTTGGGTGATACACATTATATAGTATGTGCGATGTGGTTGTGATATGTGTGTTAAATTATTAAGTAAAGGAAACAGAGGTAGTGAGGCACTTTTTATAATATTTTTTCACTCATGAAATTATATAAACATTTTCATGACTAACAATAATGTTTATGAAATTAGTCAACAACAACCAGAAAGGTCATGAGCATAACAGCAGTCAACTGTATTTAAAATTATTAAAGGGATTATTGTACATATTATGGATACCGTAATCAAGTCCAAACAGAAAAGTAAAGTTTTGCTCTCTTGAACACAGACCCATATATATGTCAAATGCTTAAGAGCTGAAGACCTATGAAATATTTTGGATACCTTTACTACTTTGCACTGAGAACTCGAAGATTTTGCCACTTAGCCACTCTATTTCTTGATCTCTTTTTCATAGCCCACTTTTTCAAAGACCTACTCATTTTCTTTCATTTCTGTAGCTATAAAATTTGTCTTCCCATAAAGAACAAATGTGTCTCCTATTCTTGTTTAAAAAGAGGATTTTACTCAAAAAGTTTTGAAGCAAGCTTTGACGGTTTAACACTCTGCTTCGTTTCTAGAGAGTATAACAGAGTGTGTTTCTCCTTGCCCCGGTCTTCCCCATGCTGGTGTTATTACCTTAGAAAGCAATTGCCTCTTTTATAGGTTTCTCCAGTTGTATGCTTGAGACACGTAGGGGTTAGAAGTCAACTTTTATGCAGCTGCCAGAAATTTCCAAATTTAGGTAAAAATCACTCTCTTAGAATAGTCCTCATAAGTCTCTTGGCTCAGGTCTTAAAACTTCCTACTCAGCTAATTCCCCTGTTTTCTACTTTCAGAAACCATTCCACAGCTAAGTGATACGACCCTATTACAAAAACTCTCAAAATCAACTTAAGGGGAGAATTCTTAAAAGCATTTAGCTAATATAGAGTACCCTTTAATAATACCTGTAGAGCCCTGTTAAAACTTAGCAAAGTAATTTTCATACCCTTTACCTTAAATTTGATACTTCAAATTTATAGGGTACAAAAAAGACAGTTGATTAACTCCATTTAAAAGATAACAGGAAGTGGAAAGTTACAAAACTGATCTAACATTACCGACACAGCTTCTTTGTGGTGGTCAGAGCAGTTCACTTTTCTTCTGGACTCTATCAACAGTAATGTTTCATGTATCAAATAATGATACACTGGCATGTGATCATTTGAATTCTTTTAAAATCTAAAGAGAGTTATCTTTTACCAGAATAGTAAAAATTTACACTGAAAGCTTATTAAAAATTAATTTGTAGACATGCAATTAATAACCCATATCTCCTAGCATTAAATTGGGAGAGCATCTTTTTTGGCATAGTATAGTTTAAAAATTCCCCTATGGTGCTAATTTGATTAAAAAGAGATCTTTCTGTGATGTTGTAGGGACATCCTTTCTATTCACAGATAGTTCCTGCTTCTATTTAATTTGCCCTTGACTGTTAAGTCAGATGTTGAGATGAGTCGAGGGTCAATTGGCATTTAGTTCTCTTGTTGCTAAGTATCTAAAATCACAAGAAAGCTTTGTTTTCTTTAAAAATGTATGTTTATGTCCTTTATGATAAAGCTTCACAGAACCTTAAAATCATGGCTCATACTCTCTGACTTATATGGCCATGTCTGTTTTTCTTTCTATAAAGAAGCTTCTAAATTCCTTGTCAAGAATGTCACATCTCTCAGGGTTGTTCTATATAACTGTAACCTCAGATTTGATCATATCGTCAAAACTATTGGTTTGGTTAAGGTAAAAAATGGAAAATTTACATAGTAGCAGTATATGATTTGGCTTTTTTTTAAATCATGATTATTAGAAACATGTGTAGTTGGAGAAAGAATCAGGAGACTATTTGCTGCTTCTTTATACTGTTAAGATCTAGTTAATGAAAACTACTTGGTTAAATGATGTTGCCAAGTTCTAGATTTTTTGTTCTTCCTACTTGATGCTGAAGGTCATTCTGCTTCCTGTTCATTACTATATGTTGACTCTTTGACTGACAATTCTGAAACTTTAAGTTGTGTTGTATCCTGTTGCTCTGGAAGAGGCTTTCCTGTGCAGTCATAGCCAAACCAAAGTGGAGGGTCATTAGGGCTGTATTCCTGCTGCTGAACTATAGATGACATTTTCATAGCTGCTTCCCTGTAATAACAGTAATTAGCATTAGCCAGTTGCACTAGAGTAATCACTAGAGCAGAATTTTCAAGCTAGATCAAAGTTTGAGTTAAAGAATTCACCTTCAGGAGTTGAATTCACTTTTCACAGCTCTCTTGCTTTACTGAGGGATAGTATGTGTAATTGTGCTAATTAATATTCAGGATCCCAAACCTTAAGTAGCTCAGTAGTTCTCTAGTTCAGCTAGTTTAGAGATTAACAAACACTGTGAATGGGTAAGGCAACTGCACAGCCATAGAGTAGGAATACTGAGTGCACTCTGTAGTGCTCGAGTGAGCCCTCTGCCTGGCATTTTCAGTTTCTCTGATGAGGGAGTACTCTTACCAGCCAACCTGTGAAGGCTGACTGTGCACCAGAGCAGGAGTTCTTAATCCAAAGTCCACAGATATGTGGATGAATTTCAGGGTGGTTCACAAACCCCATGAAAATTCATGCAGTTTTGTATCTAATATACATTTTTTTAGAGAAATTTTTGTGATTTTCATCAAATTCTCAAAAGTGTTCATGACCAAAAGATTAAAAATGCCATCTTTCTTAGAAGGAGGTAAGGAAGAAAGCAAAGAAGTCATGTAAAAGTTGTTCTAGACCCCAATGGGGGGAGTCCCCACATAACACCAAACAATTTCAGACACCTGCAGGGTTTCCTGCGGTTCAATGCAATTCTAATACTGTCTACCTGGAGACAGCATCAGATTTCACAGGTTAAGGGCTCAGTCCCACAAGACCACCCTCCACTTGAGATGCCAATCACAAGTCCAAGTTGTCAGTGGCTTCTGACCAACTGGCTGTATAGAGCAGAAGTTCCAACACCCCTCTTATTAAGTTTTATTAATTTACTAGAGCTGTTCACAGAAACTTAGAAACTTTACTGGAACACTGATTTATTATAAAAGGATATAACTCAGGAACAACCAAATGAAAGAGATGCATAGGACAAGGTATGCAGAAAGGGCGCATCTGTCTCTCTCTCCAAATCGTCACATGTTCACCAACCTAGAAGCTCTCTGAACCCTGTCCCTCTAGGTTTTTATGAAGACTTCATTACATGGGCACTATGTATTAAAGTATTGGCTTGATTCACCCTCTAGCCCCCCTACCCTCCCTGGAAATCGGGGTGGGACTAAAAGTTCCACCCATCTCTTCATGGTTGGTTCCCCTGGCAACCAGCCCCTATACTTGAGTTCCTTCCAAATGTCACCTTATTATCAAACCCAGTTGTGTTGGATATGGCCTCTTTATGAATAATAAGACACCTTCGTTCCTTTCGAACGAAGGACAAGAGACCATATATTATAAGAAACACTCCCTTTATTCTTATCACTCAGGAAATTCCAAGAGTTTTTTGAGCTGTGAGCCAGGAGCCATGTAGGAAGACTATGAAAAATGATATACCAGAAAAATCGTATATCTAACTTGAAAACAATGCCAATTTGAGGATGGAGGGGTTTTTCTAGAAAGTTGGTTTGAATCTTGAGACCAGGAAGTACTGAAAAGGAAATTAGTAATTGACAGCTTCTGTAGGATCATAAATGGGTAATATTTGTCCATAATGGAGCTACTTTGCCCACTATTTCCATATATTTCCATTGAGTTATTTATTGCAAAAGTCTGAAAACAGTCATTGATAGGGAGGCAAATTTAACTACATATGTTTGGAGTTAAATTTGTGCTCAATGGCTATATAGATTCAAGTAGGGCAATGAAATTGGAGAAGGCTAAGATACTTCAGTTGTTTAAAATGCTATTTTACTTTAATCAGATCTTAAAAGTATTAAAATTGTAACCAAACTCAACAGAGAGATAACCAAAGTATTGCTAATTCTGTCACTTACCACATTGCTTTTTGGCTTATGTATTTGCACTCACATTAAACTTGAGTACAAGTTTAAGGAACAATTTGAGTAAAATAGATGGTTATACTAATTTAAGTGTAGTTCTGTGTTTTAAACTTCTTATATAATCTTTATATGCCATCTACATAGGATATATTTATGCAAAAATAATAGTCTTAATAGCTTTCCCATTTTCTTCTGAAGATTTTTCTCTTCAGCTCTGTAGAGTTGAGATTGCCATGTCTTTGAAGGTGTGTTCTGTGAGACTTTTCCTTTGAGGACCTATACCACAACATAATACCAAATGTTGGGGAATCTGAAGCATAAAACATTGGCACTATAAGTTTCATATGGGTAAAACACTATTTGAGGCAACAGAGCTCCATTATTACCCTTAACCTTACGTCTGCCTGTCTAAACTTTATATGTTTTTCAAAACTCCAAACCAATCCACAAGAGTGTAAAGACCCAAATCCAATTCCTTCCTCCTCCAAACTTCAATAGGAAGTTGAACATACAATTAATTTCTTTCCAATACATAGCTTCATAGCACTGTTTATTATTTTAAGCTTTATTATTTTTCTTTTGCTTAAGAAGGCAGTAAGCTATTAAGGATATCTTACATTCCTGTGTATTTCCTTGAAACCTAGCAATAACAGCCAAAACAAGACATTTCAGCAGCTTATACTAAGAAAGTCCTTTAGTTCTCTCATCTTCCTCTAGTTTGTTGGTTTTGAAGAGGCAGTCTTAGTTTCTGTTTTCAACACCCTCCTGCCTCCTGCCTCCTGCCTCCTGCCTCCTGCCTCCTGCCTCCTGCCTCCTGCCTCCCAAAGAGCAGAGCTCTAGACACAACTATATAGTTCATAGCTGTTGGTAATGATTCAATGCCACTGATGATAACAACACTACTGCAGTTAGAGGCAACAATGGTCTTGACCTATAGGAAGAGGACATGTTTGGAGAGTAAAAGGTTAGTAAGTAGTTGACCAAATTATATGTAACCTTTGGCCTCAGAAGAAGAACAGTTTTTAAGAATTCTAAATAACTGATAAGAGGTTAAGTATGAAATGCTAAGTTTGGGAACAGAAATACTGAGTCATACAGTTCCTCAGTCAACTACAAGCCAGGGTAAATTAGATGGTAATTGTGATATCATTAGCAAATATTAAGAATTTAAGAAACTAAGAAGGTTGGGGATTTTGACTTCTCAATACAGATAAGAAAAATAGGAAATAAATGGGAAGACTACACTAAATTCAGTTTGTTGATACAGAAGCAAAATGAGCTGCATTTTGAGTCCCAGCCATGGGTGAAGTATCCAGTGAGACACATTTCTTAAATTTGCTTATTTCTTGGCTCTGTGCCTCTCTCTTATCTTAGCTCTTATTGGTAAGCACTGCTCTCCATTCTACCAGAGTCAGCTTCAGTGATTAAATTAAACATTACAGAGTCCCCTGACCATGGGAGGTCATGCTTAGAGACTGAATAGCAAAGGATTAGGCCTCAGACCCTCTTCCCCCAGTCCCAAATGCCAGGAGATTAAGGCTTCCTCCAGTGTAGAGGCTCTAGGGCCTGTTTTAGTCCTACGCACTTTCACAGCAAAAGTGATCCTGAGGAAAAATCGGAAATTTGAATCTGCCTTGGAGAAATCTGAGATTATTTTTAGAATTTGTATGCTAGTGTAGACTTCCCTAGTCCACTTCTCCACCCTTCAGAAAATCCTTAGCCCATGAACTTTACCACCTTACTAGGACATTTGACATCCACTCATAGGTAGACTCCTAAGACCTGGACAAGAGAAAAGACTAGCATGATGATACTGCTGGCAACTTCCTCTGAGTTCTTTTTCACACCATCCTGTGTAGCTGTGTGTTTGCATTTTTGAAAAGTACTAGGAAACTTGAAAATGTAGAAACTAATACTCCTGCCAGAAACAATTTTCTCCCTTCCTCCCTTTCTCTCTTCTTTCCTGCCTCCCCCTCTCTCTCTCCTTCACCTTCTCTCCTTGGTGCTCTAGGAAATACTGAAAAGAAAATGTATATTTAGGAAATCAACATGTGTTGTGAGTTTCTTAGAGTTCATATGGTATCTTTTGACTACCTTCCACTCTGGCTTGTCCTAAGTGACTCCAAAACTTTTTATGAGATAATTTGGGAATTTAACTAGTCTGTTTTGGTTAATCATCATTACTCATTTGACTTAGTGAGAGAGGTTTCTTTGGATCATATAGAACAGTGATTTTCAAACATAGTATACCCAAACAGTAGTGAAGTATATCACATTAGATGGTTAATAGTAATGACATACTGAAGTTTGTTAGTGATTTTGTTTTTTGTAAATTAAAAGTCCATTCAAGGTTATCTCTGTAATAATATTACTTGCCCTCACTCACATGTCCTTTTAGTTTCTTGAATAGGCCAAAAAGGAGGTGGTGTGCATGTTGGAGCCAAAACCAGAGATTGCCCATAATCAGCAGCCTCTTTATTTATGCATCAGTAAATTGGGTACAACAGAGCACATGCCTCCCTTTCTTGATCAAATCTCTGGAATGTTAGAGCTTTAAAAAGGCTTGAGAATCACTAATCTGATGGCAAAAGAGCAGCCAAGTAATGGTTATTTCTGGCTCTAATTTTGATTATTTCATTCCTTCTGCTAACTTTAGGCTTCATTTCTTCTTTTTCTAGTTTTTGAGATGGAGCATTAGGTTATTTATTTGGGCTCATTCTTGTTTTTGGAGATTGGCTTGTAATAATATGAACTTTCCTTTTATGACCGCTTTTGCCATGTCCCAAAAGATTTGCTATGTTGTACTACCGTTATCATGTGTTTCTATGTATCTTTTGATTTTTTTATTTCTTCTCTGACCTAATTATTCTTCAGTAGTATGTTGTTTAATTTCCATGTATTTGTGGTTCTTCCTGATTTCTTTTTGCAGTTGATTTCTAGCTTTGGAGTATTATGATTGGAGAATATGGTTGGTATGATTTCAATCCTCTTATATTTGTTGAGGTTGTCTCTCTGTCCCAGTATGTGGTCAATCCTTGAGAATGTTCCATGTGCACTAGAGAAGAATGTATAAGCAGCTATTTGGGAATGGAAGGCTCTGTAAATGTCAATTATGTCCAATTGGTCTAATGTATCATTTAAGGATGTTATTTCCTTATTGATTTTCTATTTGGATGATCTGTCCATATCCGACAGTGGGGTATTTAGGTTCCCCTACTACAAATGTGTTTTGGTCTGTTTCTCCCTTTAGTTTTATTAGTAATTGCTTTACATATTTTGGGGCTCCTTGATTGAGAGTATAGATATTATTAATAACTGTTATGTCTTCTTGGTACATGTTTCTGTTTTATCATTATGAAGCATCCCTCAGTATCTTTCTTTACCTTTTTCAATCTGAAGTCTAGTTCATCTGATATTAGTACTGCTACTCTCGCTTTTCTCTGAATGCCATTTGCTTGAAACATCATTTTCTGTTCTTTCATTTTGAGTCTATATTTGTCTTTGGAGCTGAGATATGTCTCCTGGAAGCAGTATATGGTTGGGTTTTATTTTTTTATCCAATCTGCAACTCTGTGCCTTTTTATTGGTGAGTTCACTCCATTTACATTTAGGGTGATTATTGAAATACGAGGTCTTTTTATAGCCAATTTATATTTTGCTTTCTGGAAGCTCGGTGTTTCCATTGCTTCCTTGTCCTTGTGTTTCTGTTTTCTTTATTTTGGTAGGCTTTTGTGGGTTTTCCCTCTGGTCCTTGTTTTATGTTATATACTTTGGTTCTAAATCTTTGGCCTGTGGTTATCATTACGAATATGAAAAGGATAGTTGTGTATATTCAGTAGTTTATTTTTGTGTGTGTGCCTTATCTCCATTCCCCCCTGCAAATTTGGATCTTTGATTCCTTCCCTTTTCAATCATTGTTGTCTCATTTTGTCTGTATGTATGCTGAATGTTCATTACTATCTTGCTATAGCAAATCTCTTCTTATTTTAAGCTTATAATGCTCTGTTCATAGTAACGGTTGCGCTCCTCTGCTTTTATCATTCTGCTAGTCACCTTACTCCTAATTATGCATTTTGTTTTGTTATTTTGTTTTAGGTGAGCTGACCTCTTTCAGTATTTCCTGTAGTGCGGGCCTCAGTGTAGAGAATTCCTTCAATTTTTATATGTCTGAAAAGGTCTTTATTTCTCCTTCATATCTAAAGGAGAGCTTAACTGGTTACATTATTTTTGGCTGGTTGTTCTTTTCATTTAATAGTTTGAGTATTTCATTCCAGTCCTTTCTGGCTTTTAAGGTTTGTGCTGAGAAGTCTTATGATAATCTAATGGTTTTCTAATGGGTTTTCCTTTATAGGTTACAGCCTTCTTTTCCCTGGCTGCCCTGAGAATTCTGTCTTTGTTGTTGATTTTTGATAATTTTAAAGGTTGTGTCTTAGTGAAGGCCTTTTGGGTTGAGATAATTGAACTTCTTGAATTCTAAGCTCCAGCTCACTCCTTAGCTTTGGGAAATTCTCATCAACTATTTATCTGAAAATGCTTTCTAATCCCTGCTCCGTTTCCTCTCCTTTGAGAATTCCCATTATTCTTATGTTTCCTCTTCAGATGGTATCAGCTAGTTCTTGTATTTCTCTTTCATTATTTTTCATTCTTCGGTTTCTCTCTTCTTCTATATGATTTATTTCTAGATTTCTGTCTTTGATATCATTGATCCTTTCCTTCATTCAGTTTACTCTATTTCCCAAGCTTGTCATTTCATTTTTCAGCTTTTGCAGTGTGTTCTTTATCTCCAGAAGGTCTTTTCAGTTCTTTTTTGAATGTTTCAGTCTCTTTGCTAAAGAACTCATTCTGCTCATCTAGGTATTTTTTCAATTCTTGAAATTGTTGATATAATTTTTTTCGGATCTCACTGAGTTTTTTCAGAAGTACCATCCTGAATTCTTTGTCATTTAAGTCACATATTTCTATATCTGTAAGATTATTTTCTGGAGATTTTTCTCTTTCTTTCTGAGATTCCTCGTTACCTTAGTTGTTCATGGTGTTTAATGGACTATTTCTTCACCTGGGCATTAATGGAAATGTATTCTGCTCTTTTTCCAGAAAAAAAAAAAATTATGTAAAGATCTCTCTATCCTGTTGCAAAGAAGGCATTTTTCTTTTGGTTTCCGGTAGGTGGCATCTAAGCCTCTTGGATCACTGCTTTATAAAAAGCCTTAATAATGCCTTTTTTTCTTATAGATTTTTAATCATGCTCGCTACCTTCAGTCTCAGTTTCTTTCAGTGTTAGCGACAGTTTAGTTAGCATTTGTTCAGATTCCCCTGGGGTTCTGTGGTATTCGGTCTATGAGGATATGGGGGGAGGGTCCTCTGGGTTGGGGAATGCGGACTGTGGATCAGCCTTATTTTGCAATTGTGGCTTGTAAAATCAACTGTTGTTTCTTTTCTGTTGTTCCTTCCCCACTTCTATACCATCTCCACTTTTCTGCTTTCTGACCTGATACCTGGGCACTGTTACTGTCAGAGTGGAGCTCACAGGTTTCCCAGACAGGGCTTCTCAGGAACTTGCCACAACTTCTGTCATCCTCCTACCTCTAAAGGGAGCTCAGCTGCAAGATGTGGCTTCTTTGTTTTTCCTAGTCAATTGCCTGACTCCCGGGTTCTGACCTGTGGTAACTCTTATGTGCAGATCCCATGCTCAGAGTGCTGGTGTGCAGTTTGGGTGTTTTTTGTTGAGTTTTAGATGTTCAGTTTATTGTTGTTTCAAGGGGAGAGATTTGGGCCTGTCTCTTATTCCATCATGTTTCTTATATCTCTCCTGATCTGTACATTTTAAATGTCTACATTTTATTGTAAGTTATAGCTCAATAAAATTGATTAAAATTGAAATTTAAAAAATAATAATAATTAAAAAAATAGGCAGAGGACCTGTATAGACACTTCTCTCAAGAAGACATGTAAATAACCAACAGATAAATGAAAAATGCTGAACTTCACTGACTTTTAGGGAAATGCAAGTCAAAACCATAATGAGATACCACCTCACATGTGTTAGAATGGCTATCCTCAACAAAACAAATAATAACAAGTGTTGGAAAAGTTGTAGAGAAAAAACAACCCTCATACACAGTTGGTGGGAATATAAATTGGTACAGTTACTATGGAAAATAGTATGAAGGTTCCCCCCAAAATTAAGGATAGAATTATCATATGACCCAGCAACCCCTTTTTTGGATATCTACCTGAACATTTTGAGAAATTTATTCGTAAAGACATATGTACCCTGATGTTCATTGCAGCGTTATTCATGATGGCTAAGACATGGTAACAACTGAAGTGTTCTCTGATAGATGATTGAATAAAGAAGATATAATGGAATACTACTCAGACATAAGAAAGATGAAATACTGCTATTTGTGACAACATGGATGGATCTTGACAATATTATGCTAAAGCAAAATAAATCAGATGGAAAAAGTTAAGAACTATATGATTTCACCCCTATGTGGAATATAAAACTAAAAGCAATAAATGAACAAGACAAAGAAACAGACTCATGGTCACAGACAAGTTTAGTGGTTATCAGAAGGAAGGAGAGACAGGGGAGATAGATAAAAGTAAGGGGAGATCTAACATATGGTGACAGAAGGAAATTTAACTTTGAGTAGTGAACACAGAATGCAATATACATATGAGATAGTATTGAATTGTACACTTTAAACCTATATAATTTTATTAACCAGTGTCTTACCAATAAATTTAATTTAAAAAATCTCACAGGGTAGACACTCTAGACCTTCTCTACCTTCATAGATTGCTTATTTACCCAACTGTTATTTCAGTGGAAACATGAATTAACAGTTGTGAATTGTGAATTAAGGAAACAGGTATTTGACCTGTAGCAATCAAATCAGAATATCTTACTCTGAGCGCTGGATCTTACAGGAAATCTCGAGTTAAATGAAAAGCAACTATCAAGCAAATAGTTTATGGAAAGATGGGGCTTAGGATGACTGTTAATAATTTGTACTTAATTGTGACCTGGATTAATCCAATTATTTCTTAATACCTAAGGGAGATTAACTGAATGAAAATGTTTTGAGAGATGAGGAAAGGAAGAGCTAGCATAATTCTACAAAAGGAGAGTTAAGGTTTTGGACATCTGCCAGGTCAAGGAAGGAGAAGTGCTTAAAGTAGAAGGGCTACTGGGAAAGGTATATGAAACCACAGAGACCATTTTAGAAGAGAGATTTCCTTGGTTCAGCTCAAAATTTCAATTAGGCACAAAATAAAATGCAACTTCCTAACTCTAATAGCTACTATGTATTATGAATGCCATAGTCACATATTCTGTTTTCTCGAAAAGCAATTCTCAAAGCTTTTCATAATCAGGTACATACTTACTTGGAAATAAGTCTGCAGTATTGCATCCTTAGGATCCGAAGTTGTTTGCAGCCTATCTGAAGATTCTCAAGCGTTTGGTCAGTAAGCAGGATACAACCGGAAACGTCCAAGATGTGTAGATAATAGCATTTTGCCGATAACAGCTCCATTGCTGAGTCAGTAATCTTAACACACAGCCAAAGTAAGTATAGATTATTTTGATGAATGGTGAACTCTATCCCAGGGAAGAATAGTATACTAGTAAGTTGGGACTGCTATAATAAAGTGCCATAGACTGAGTGATATAAACAACAGACATTTATTTCTCACAGTTCTGGTGGCTGAGAAGGCCATAATCAAGGTGCCAAGAGATTCAATGTCTGGTTTGCATATAGCTACCTTCTTGCTATATCCTCACATGGCAGAGAGAGCTCTAGTTTCTTCCTATTCTTATAAGGATACTAGATTCATCTTAGGAGCTCCAACCTTGTGATCTCAATCTAAAACTAATTACTTCCCAAAAGCCTCATCTCCTCATACTATCACATTGGGAATAAAGATTTCAACATGAATTTGGGGGCACACATTTTGGGGGGACAAAAACATATAGTCTATAACAAATAGAATCAGGATCCCTGCAAATTCTCTTTAATCAGCTTATCACATGATAAGTCTATAATTCAAGTTAGTGACCTAAGTGTTTCCAGAACAATAAAATGTATGTTTCAAATGGCTCCAACAGAAACTGATCTTGCTGTCCTTTTTAGGGCTCTCTGGTATGGATGGGAAACTTCATCAAAATTTCCTTAATAATACCTATCACATCAATATGAGTAACTTATGAAACGCTGTAGTAATGGGATATATGACATCACATGTTACAAAACCATAGTTATAGATAGATGATGATGATGATGATGATGATGATGATGATGATGATAGATAGATAGATAGATAGATAGATAGATAGATAGAGATATATTTATGGCTAAATAAAATTCCATCATTTTATATATATCCTCTAAAATTAATCTGTAGACAGGTTCAGGTTGCTAAGAGAAAGGATCTGGACACTACTGATGGTTTGCATGTGAAGTAACATGGTTCTATCAAAGGACAAGTATGTGAGACAGATTTTTGTAGGCAGGGTGAAGAAAGAAGAGCAGAAGCTACAGGGACTACATGAATCTCTGAGAAATTCTGCTGAGGATTCTAACATCTTGAAAGTTTGCTCAAATGTTCTGCAGAAGTAATTCAACTACACTACTTAAGATTATTTCACACCCAGTATCTAGCTTTTGAATTTATAGCTGAACTGAGATACTGCAGAAACAACTGATTACTTTCCTCAAAGAAGTTTGTTTTCCAACTGAATTTAATTTATTGTAAATGTGTGAACATTCTAAAAACATGCCATGAGCCTTGACTCTTGTTTTTAACAAAGTTGAGAGAATTATGCAGAAAAACCCTTCAATTTGAAATGTATACTTTTTAAGTTTGGAAAAATACATGTCACTGTCTAAGCATGCCCTGTTTCCAGAACATGCTCAGAACAAAGGTTTAACATTGCAACTGATTCTTACAAAAATGCTTTCAGACATTCCTGCCTCACTGTGTTTGTCTCTGAGAATATGATTCCATTGAAAACAAATGAACAAAAAAACGCCCTCGGAATTGTAGGGGGAAAAAGGAAAGAAAATGAGGAAATGGAAAAGTCCAGGACAGGTGGAGCTCAAAGTGCTAGGTTTTATTGATACTGGGTAAGCTAAAGAGGAGCCTGACATTTTCTGTAGATCAGAAGCTCAAGATATTCAGTGACTGAGGTGAGATTGTTGTGACTAACAGAGGCTGGGAACTAGAAGTAGAGATAACTGGATACATTCTTGGCTCTCAGATACAGAATCCTAATCTCAGTCCTTTTGGGCAGAGATTATGTTATTCTCATTTTAGTGCTGGGTAGAATGAGGTCACAGTACTGCTCACTGATCTTGGAGGTGAGCTGGTTGCAAGGAAGAGCTGGCCTTCCAGGAGATGGATAAGGTGACCATTCAAGATTTATTCATGGACTTTTTGGAAACCTAGTCTAGAATGAGACTAATGTGTTTTTTAGCTCATCAAAAGCAATATAGATGGAATATATTAGACTGGACCACAGCCTTATGTTTTCTGGACAGGGAGTATTCATATTAGCCCAAGTTACTGTCACCACATCTTCTGAATCAGAATACTCATTTGATGTGCATAGATGGTAAAACTAAATCCTTCTCCCTTACATTGAGATTCTGAAATAATCTACTCCTCCCCTTTTTTATCATCCTAGATATTTGATGTAGAGTGATTTATTTCATAATATTTGTATATTATAGTTTCTAGGCTGCAGGACAGTGCGCACTGCACAATTAATAAAAGGAATTCCCTTAGTTTCTCTTGAAAAAAAAAATGTAAAAGAAAAAAATCCTCTACCTCAATTTCTGTTCTCATTAGAGTCTTTCCTTTGCTCATTCTCCAACTTTCCTCCTTAATTAGTAGGGCACTATAAAGCCCAGTCTCCATATGTACTTGCTTTTTAGCCAGCACAGTTTCCAGTGAGCCATGTGTTGCCCATGTGTCCACATGTTCACATGCAATGAAAGCATAAACCCTGCAGATTCTGACTGCTCAGGCTGCAGAGGGTCCATGGTCAGTGCTGTTTGGGTGTTGAGTTCTTTGACCTCACTTGCTTCTAAAAACAGATGGTGCTGACCAGAAAGACATCTGGTTTCCCTAGTTCTACAAATACATATTAAATAAAAAGAATTTGCTGTAAACTTTCTAGATTAATTTTGTCATGATTTACCACATCTTTCCCACCACTGCCTCTTCCTCTTAAACTATGAAGGAATTAGGTGGTTCTAGCATCACACTCGTAATCCACTCACCATATAAACTAAACAACTGAGAAGCTATATTTTTAGAATAGCTAGAATGCAGGACATCTTAAGAGTTTGAATGATGCTTTAGTAAAGAGAAACCCATCAGTGTATACAACAAAAGAGAACAATGTTGTTAATCTTGCAACTTCTGGGGATTTTTTCAAAAGGTTTTTTAGTTTTCTTCCCTCTGCAATTTTTGCTTCTACCAAGTTTTTCCTGTCAGTTTGTTTTGATCTTTATCTTCCACTTTAGGGGCTTTTCTCTTATGTCTGATCATTCTTAACTGACTGCTCATTATTGTTGGTGGAAGTCTAAGTGCATGATATGGGCCTTCTCTATTTTAAGCTTCAATGGTCTTGATGGGTTATTTGTCGGGAAAACCCCAAAGGTCAGTATTTTTCAGTCTTTCATTTTGAGCTAGTCAGAGTCTCCAGAGAAGAAGCTCCCAGTCTCCTCCCTGGAGAGAAAGCTCTCACAGCCAAATTCTGAATGCTGTGTTAAAAAGGTGCATTTAGTCACTTAATTCCTTTTCTCACTTTTGTACCCAAGCTTTCAGTTATACATGATGTCTCCCGGCTCAGCAACCCTCGGTTTTCCTATCTGCAGAGAAGATAGTAGAATGATTTTGCATTCCCCCGGAGGGCATTTAGCAATATCTAGAGACATTTATTGTTGCCATGACTGGAGGTTTAGGGGCCTGGGAGCTACTGACATACAGTGGGTAAAGGGTAATGATGCTTTTAAACATCCTACAATGCACATAACCACTACCCAATACAGAGAAGTATCTCTTCCAAAATATCAATAATGCCAAGTTTGAGTGATCTGGCTCTAGGAGATAAATACCCAATCTTCTGGTAAGGGTAGGGAGGGGCAGTTGCCCAGAGGTGTAGAGTAGGGGAGATCTAGAGATCTATTTACTTCAAAAGGATTTTTAATCCATCTTCCTTATTTTAGTCACCCTGTAAACCCAGCTCCAAAACTACACAATGCTGCCAAGTTTGAAGACTCTGGTGTAAATAAAAATTATGCTCTAGCTATCTCTACTGTTGGCTTAGGATGCTAAGCTGTCTCTGCTGTTATAAGGGGTGGAGACATAGAATGGCCTGGTTCTACACCCATGTGTGGCAGTTACAAATCAGGAGGGATTTTATCTGTGGAGGCCCCTCTGAGGAGCAAGAAGCACTAACCCCACATCAGGCTCCCCAGCCCGGGGCTCTGGTGCCAAGAAGATATTCCCCATGACCTCTGGCTGTGAAAAACAGCAGAGATTGTGGCTGAGTGAGATGATGGGTGGTTGGAGTTCCAGGCACTCCTAAAGGTCTGGAACTTACTTGCCAGGAGACTCACTCTCTCTGAAGTCCAGCGCTGGGCAGCAGCTTGAAAGGTGCCAGGGACATACAAGAAGGAACTAAATTGTCTAGCTTCAGATCTTTTCTTTGGGGGTGGGAGCTATTAATTTCTAGCTTTATTCCATTATAGTTAGGGAATGCAGTTTGTATTATTGTATTTCTCTAGTTTTATTGTCATGTAATTGACTGGACTCATGGTTAAGATGGTGCAGTAGGAAAATGCTGTGCTTGCTTCCTCCCATGACCACATTAAAATTACAACTGATAGTCAGATACATGGCAGAGTGAGAGATGTCTCAGATCTCTCCCTTTGAAATGACAATAAGCTGAACATCTCAAACTCAACAAAAAAACACCCAAACTGCACACAGCATATCTGAGTGAGGAATCAGCAAATAAGAACTACCATAGGTCAGAATTTTGGGTGTCCAATGGTGGATTGGGAGAAACAAAGAATCTGCCCCCTGTAGCCAGAGTTCCCTAAAGGAGAAGGGAAAGGGTGGAAGGTGTGACAGGTTCTCTGAACAGCTCTGCTTGACAGAACTGTAAGGTCTATGTGGCCCACAGCATTGCCCAGTGTTCAGGGTAGAAAGCAGAGAAGTGGGGACAGCAGAGAAACAACAGTTGATTATTACCAGCTGTGGTTGCAAAATTTAAGGTGTAGCCGCAGCCTGCATTCCCCAACCCAGAAGGCCCTTCAACCCATGTCCTCTAGATGGAACACCATGTAGAGTCCCAGGGGAATCTTAACAAATGCACTGAAACAATCACTAAGACAGGGACTGAGACTAAGGGTAGTGAGCATGACTGAATATCTATAAGAAAAAAAAAAGACATTATTAAGGCTTTTTAATGAAGCACGAATCTAAAAGGCTTAGACGCCACCTACTGGAAACCAAAAGAAAAATGCCTTCTTTGCAACAGGCTAGAAAAACCTTTACATAATAATTTCTTTTCTGGAAAAAAAGCAGAATACATTTCCATTAATGCCTAGGTGAAGAAATAGTCCATTAAACACCACGAACAAGTAAGGTAACGAGGCATCTCAGAAAGAAAGAGAAAAATCTCCAGAAAATAATCTTACAGACATATAAATATGTGACTTAAATGACAGAGAATTCAGGATGGTACTTCTGAAAAAAACTCATTGAGATATAAAACAATTCATATCAACAATTTCAGGAACTGGAAAAACAACTAGATGAGCAGAATGAGTAATTTAGCAAGGAGATTGAAACCCTCAAAAGGAACTAAATAGAATTTCTGGAGATGAAAACGCACTGCAATTTTTGAAAAATGAAACACCAAGCTTGGGAAATAGAGTTGATCCAATGGAGGAAAGATTCAGTGATATCAAAGACAGAAATCTAGAAATAAATCAGAAGGAAGAAGAGAGAAATCGAAGAATGAAAAACAATGAAAGAGCAATACAATAACTAGCTGATACCATCAGAAGAACAAACAAAAGAATAATGGGCATTATTGAAGGGATGAGATGGAGCAGGGACTAGAAAGCATTTTCAGACAATTCATTGATGAGAATGTCCCAAATTTAAGGAATGAGCTGGAGCTTGGAATTCAAGAAGAGAACAGAACACCTCATTATCTTGACCCAAAAAGGCTTTCACCAAGACACAGTGTGTTAAAATTATCAAAAATCAACAACAAAGACAGAATTCTCAGGGTGGCCAGGTAAAAGAAAATGGTAATTTATAGAGGAAAACCCATTAGATTTTCATCGGCCATCTAGGCACAAACCTTGCAAGCCAGAAAGGAGTGAAATCAGATATTCAAACTATTATGAAAGGAACTACCAGCCAAGAATAATTTATTCAATTAAGTTATGAAGGAGATATGAAGGAGAAATAAAGACCTTACCAGACATACAAAAATTGAAGGAATTCTCCAATACAAGTCCTGCATTAAAGTAAATATTGAACAGAACCAGTTCACCTAAAACAAAATGACAACCAAAAAAAAAAACATAATTAACAGTAAGGCAACTAGCAGACAGATAAAATCAGAGGACTGCAACACTTACTAAGAATAACACTTAAACAATAAGATGATAAAGGCTATAGCAACATAGTAATGAATGTTCAGCATAATGTTCCAAATTAGCAAAGGGGAATGGAGATTAGATATGAGCAGAAAAAAATGGACAACTGTGTATATATAAAACTATGCTTTACATATTTGAATGGTAACCACATGGAAGATTCAGAACTGTTGTATATAACATAAAACAAGTAGGATCACAGGAAAAACTCACAAAAGCCAACCAAAATAAATAAAACAAAACACAAGGACAAGGAAACAATGGAAACACCAAGCTAACAGAAAGCAAAAGATGAAATGGCTATAAGAAGAACTCATATTTCAATAATCTCCCTAAATGTAAATGGATTGAACTCACCAATAAAAAGGCACAGAGTTGCAGAATGGCTCAGAAAACAAAATCCAACCATATGCTGTCTCCAGGAGACACATCTCAGCTCCAAAGACAGATATAGACCCAAAGTGAAAGGGTGGAAAAAAATATTTCAAGCAATGGCATTCAGAGAAAAGCGGGAGTAGCAGTACTAATATCAGACAAAATAGACTTCAAAATCAAAAAGTAAATCAATATACTGAAGGACACTTCATAATGATAAAGGGAATCATGCATCAAGAAGTCATAACACTCATTAATATCTATGTTCCCAATCAGGGAGCCCCAAAATATGTAAAGCAATTAATAATAGAACTAAAGGAAGAATCAGACCAAAAAACGATCATAGTAGGGGACCTAAATACCCCACTGTCGATAGGGACAGGTCATCAAACAGAAACTCTACAAAGAAATAACATCCTTAAATGACACATTAGACAAACTAGATATAACTGATATTTACAGAGCCTTTCATCTCAAAACAACTGCTTATACATTCTTCTCTAGTGCACATAAACATTCTCAAGACTCGACCACATACTGGGACACAGAAATAGCCACAACAAATATAAGAGAGTTGTAATCATACCAACCATATTCTCAGAATATAATGCTTTCAAACTAGAGGTCAACTGTGAAAAGGAATCAGGAAGAACCACAAATATATGAAGATTAAACAACATGCTACTGAGGATTAACTGGGTCAAGGAAGAAATAAGAGAGATCAAGTGATACAATAGAAATGAATGATAATAATAGTACAACATATCGAAACTTTTGAGACACGGCAAAAGCAGTCATAAGAGGAAAGTTCATATCATTACAGACCGATCTCCAAAAACAAGAATGAGCCCAAATAAACAACCTAATGCTTTATCTGAAAAAAAAAAAAAAACTAGAAAAGGAAGAACAAATGAGGCCTAAAGTCAGCAGAAGGAAAGAAATCATCAAATTAGAGCAGAAATAAATGAAGTTGGGGAAAAAATCGATTGAAAAAAATAAATGCAACAAAGACCTGGTTCTTTAAGAGAGTTAATAAAATTGAAAAACCTCTGCCTAGATCACTAAAGAGAAAAGAGAAAGAACACAAATAAACAAAATCAGGGATAAAGGAGGAGAAATTACGACAGACACGGCAGAAATACAAAGGATCATAGAAGAATAATATGAAAAAGTATATAACACCAAATTTAATAACTTAGAAGAAATGGACCAGTACTTGAAAGATATGATATTATTTTATATTTCGATTATGTGATGTATCACATTAATCGACTTGCGTATATTGCATCATTCCTGTGTCCCTGAGATGAAGCCTACTTGATTGTGGTATGTAATCTTCCTAATATGTTGCTGTATTCGGTTCACTTGTATCTTATTTAGGATTTCTGCATCTGTGTTTATGAGAGATATTGGCCTGTAGTTTTCTCCTTTTTGCATTATCTTTACCAGGTTTTTGTATCAGAGTAATATGGGCCTCATAAAACGTATTGGGAAGTATTTCCTCTTCTTCGATTTTTTGGAGAAGGTTGAGGAGAATAGGTATTAAATCTTTGAATGTTTGGTAGAATTCACTGATGAAGCCACCTGGTCCTGGGCTTTTACTTTTTGGTAGGTTTTTGATGATTGTTTCAATTTCAATATGGCTGATTGGTCTATTTAGATTTTCCAGGTCTTCTTGATTCAGTCATATCATATAAATAGATGCAGAAAAAGCCTTTGACAAGATATAGCATTTATTTATAATAAAAACACTTAACAAAGTCAGTATAGAAGGAAAGTACCTAACATAATAAAGGCCATATATGACAAACCCTCAGCCAACATTATACTTAATGGTGAAAATCTAAAAACCTTCCCTCTAAGATCAGGAACAAGACAAAGTCTCCCACTGTTATTCAGTATAACATTGGAGGTCCTAGAGAGTGCAATCGGG
>PVKZ01005292.1:0-56668 GCA_004027375.1 Macroglossus sobrinus
GGGGGGGGGGAAGGGAGGAAGAGAGAGAGAGAGAAAGAGAGAGAGAGAGGAAGGCAGGCCGGCCGGCAGCAGGCTCAGGAGCAAGAGGCCAAAGAGGCCCAGATGCCACTTTCTTCCTAATGCGGCAGCACCTTCTGTTCCTCCGAACAGTTCTAAATAAAAGCATCTTGAACTGGTTTACGTTCGTCCCCACCAGGCACATTTGTAAAGATAAAAAGAACATGGTGGTTTTCCTTCCTCCCAGGGGGGATTGGGAGGAGAGAACGGGGACCGTCTGGCCTGGTTTTATGGAGGGGAGAAAACCAGGACGAGTCCGGCGCGTTCTTATACCCACGTTTAAAACAACCAGGCCAGGTCGCTTTGAAAGTTCTAACGTTCAAAGTTGTCCTTTTAATCCCTGGTCACAGAGACAGCAAGGGGAACAGCAAGGTGGGGAGGGGGGACTGGGGGCTGGGGAGCCGGGGGCCGGGGGGTGGGGGTGGCGCTGAAGAGAAGTGTGTGTTTTTTTCTTCCCCATCCCCTGTTCCCGTGTTTGCGGCGGCAACTAGCTTGTGTAAACATTCGGTAGCCCATCTGAACCCAATTTGAGAACAAAACAATTTCAGTTTTAAAGTGTTTGAATTACTTTAGCTAAATCTGAGGATTTGCCTATTGAATCTGGAGCTGTTCCCTTTCAACTCTGAATGAAGGAAGAATTATGAGACTGGAGTGATTCAATGAGAGCTATCTGTCCTGGCACTCCATCAAAGGGATTAGGATTTGGAAAGAAAAGCCTACAGGTGATCCTCCAGGAAGCATACCAAGCAGTTATCAAAAACATACAAGTTCAAAGCAGCTCAATTTTCATATGTTAAGTGTACTTGGATGCAGCCCCAGGCTCCTTTCTAGGTAAAAATTGTGTTAAAGCTGTTTGTACTTGCATACTTAGCAGACGAGGGACTACGAAAGCATGTGGTACAGGGAAGCCGGGTCCACCGCGCCCTCACGGAACACAATAAATCAATCTCGTTTTCCGGGGGGAACGTGATCCGAGGCCGGGTCCAGGTTTCCCAGAATCGTCCCCGACTCCCGCCATCACACGGAGTCTCATTCACCTCATCGGTGCAGAAAAAGAGCTGTCACAACACCAACGCTGTGAGGTCAGCCACCCGGCATCGGCAGCTTGACAATTAACAGTGCGAGCTATTCAGAGCCTGGGCCACTGTTTTCGCAAGCGCCGTGATCTGGGTTTAACGGTGTATTACCTACTTAATCGCTTAGCTGGGGCGCATTGAAAAGGAGGAGAGGAGGACACACACTGAGATTCGGGTTACAGAAGAGAGCACATTTTTGGGTGGCCTTCCTGTACCAGCAAGCCGTCAAGAAATACAAATTATACTGCCGTGAAAATCCCGCAGGGTACGCACACGCACACACACACACACACACACACACACGCACGCACGCACGCTGTACACCTGCTTTTGGCATACCCAAATGTCTGATTTATAGGAAATCCAGGGAGAAAAGGAACACCTACGTTCGGTCATTAGAACTTTACGATTCAAAACAAGTCGTGGCACAGCAGACCCATAAGTACACGCTCAGCGACTGGCCATAAAGGTAAGAGAAGAGGCAGGGCCCGCTCCTGCGAGGCCCGCCTCGACGGAAGGATCAGAGTGACAACACTAGAGACAGCCTGCCACCGGCTCACGGGAGGGCTGTGCGGTGCCCAGAATTGCACAGGGCGGAGCACGGCACCAAGAGGCAAGAGGATGGGTCTCTACTCACCCCTGCAAACCCCCACATCTATAAAATGGGGGTAAAAGCCTACTCCCCCCCAAGTTATTTATTTCACGTATGTACGAGGCACTGTGGTAAGCAAGCACTCTAAAGCACTGACTCTTCTCCAACGACATGACAGACGAGGGTTAAGATTATTGCATCTTAGAGATAAGGGAACCGGGAATGAAACGAGTACCCGGCCCGAAGGTACTGTACCAGCAAGGGGCGGAGCAGAGATTCAGAGCCAGGACTGTGAACACGGGGGTCCATGTTCTAACCTCCCACCCGATTCTGCCCTAATGCCGTGAGTTTCCTGAATGGGAGTTGCGTTTTATGATTAACATAAATATGAGCCTACTGGGCTAGAGACTTTACGCCCCTCCCCATGGCTAATCAATCAATCGCCAAACCTCATCACCTACCTGTGCCGTGTCCTTCTCCTTCCTGCTGCATGCCCTGCCCTGTCGGTGCCCACGTGGAGTGTCACCGTCTCTCACTTCAACTCCTGCACCGGGCCGGCTGCCCTTTGCTTCGCCCCTGCTGTTCCTACAGCTCGAAATGCCACCTGCCTCCTCCTTTGCTTGTCGCGATCCCGTACCGACCCCCACGCCCAGGTCAAAGGAGGGTTCCCCTGACCTCGATTCCTCTCTCTCCTCTGTGATCTCCGAGCACATCGGCTAAATCTTCACCGAGCAGGTGTTCCATCCTCCCCAGCATTCTGTTCATCCGGGCCCCTCACCCAAACCCCCTGTGAACTAAACTGTAAGTACCATGAGCGCCATGTCTTATGTGTTTTTATTTCAGTGGCGCCTAGGTCTTCCCAATATGGTTTTCTAACGTGGGAAAAGGGGGCACAGAGAGAAAGAATATCTTAAGATTCTTTCCAGGTCATAGATGCGTGATTCAGCTGGTACAACCAATAAAAGCAAAGAAATAACCCTAGTGTGACATGAGGTATAGAGAAGCAGAGCGGGCAAAAAATCTCGGCTTTGGTGCCAGGCTGCCAACGTTAAAAAGCTCACACTACCTAACGTACCAGCTGTATAACCTTAGGTAAGATTCTAAACTTTTCTCGGCTTCCATGTCTTCACCTCAGAAACGAGGGATTATTGTAACAACCCCATGAACTTGCCGTACAGGATTAAATGGTACATGAAGAACCTAGAAGAACATTGGCACGTCGCGTGGACGCTGTAAGAGCCAGCAATAGCATTCCTGCACAGAATACTTCCTTTCCTTGTCATCCGAAAGACTAACGTCTTAAGACAGGTAGAAAAGGAGAAGCCGGCATTCCAATCTAGGATCCCTCCTTCAGAATCGGAGATGGAGAACGAAAAAGCTGGACACTGCAAACTCTGCTGGACATTTTTTCTTCATGGCTCGGCTCAAAGCCCCAACCTCACGTCGGAAAGCTGTCAGAAAGCTGGCTTCTTCCTCCCGCCTTCTTATTGTCTTGGCACCGAACGATCCATTTGAAAGTACATTAAGTTATTTAACAGGTCACCAAGTAGCAGAGAGCTAAAAGTTTAACCATATTTACAAGGAAGAATTATATGAAAATATTTTTATTGACGCTATAAAAACCACCGTTAAAAATGACTGCACTGAAAAGCTGAGCGTGTACGGAACAAATGGGCGACTCTTAAAATACTACCTGGTTCCAGACAGTCCAAATTTTGTGTCTCGTGAGCAAGTAAGATAAAGGACTTTGTCTGAAATGATGTTTTATAAATCCTATTAACAGGCTATAAGGGAGGCAACGGTCCCAAAACAGGAGAATTAATTTCTGAGTTCAGTCCCCCACTGTACACACAAAAATGTGAGGGAAACATGGGGTGGGGAGAGGCTTACTGTTCATGCTGTTTTCAGGCTAATATACCAATAATACTCCCTAACAAACGCATTGTTTACTTTTGAAAAGACCTATATACTCTTCATCTCACATGATCCGCAGAACAAGTCTACATTGGGCGAGTACTGTTACTCTTGGAGGTGATTTTTTTTTTTTTTAAATAATACAGAAGGTCAAGCATGTTCACGGAAGTGAGTCTAAAGCAGAACCACGTCATGAGGACTTGGATGAGCCAGTATTCACGATATGGGCACCTCTCTGTCTGCACAGACCCACAGAACGGGGGAACCCACACAGTCATTTGAAACGCTGGACCCTGATACATCAAAAGGTACTTGTTTGTCCTTCTACTTTTTCAAAAAAAAAAAAAAAAAAAGCGATGTCCTCTCACCACCCTATAAATACGAGCATAGCGCTTTGAAAATACTCTTTTTTTTTTTTTAATGTTAAGAACAAGACGTACTCCAGTGATTGGTGCAATTCTGTTTTGCCTTTTCTTGCCAGAAAGAAAATATGGCTTTAATAGAAGTTTACATCTGCGTGGTATTACATGCATGTAAAACAGATGTAACCTAATTACATTTTCATTTAAATTGCTAAATAGCTACTTAAGTAAAAAGCTAAAATAACATACAAACAACAGTTACTGTAATAACAAGTGTACTTAGAATTAAATGAAAAGGATCAAAGCTACAGCATACAGAATCTGAGTTGGTCTTTCAGAAAAGACGGAGTGACATAACAGCGCTGCCTTCATTTACTCCGTAATTTAGGGTCTCTACCGCTCAGCCTAGATAGAGCCAGGGACGAAAATCCATAGAGTTTATATAAAGACTCTGGGTTTCACGAAGATTAGACACACTCTACTAGAGATTACATAGCAAAACCCTAAATTGGAAATTAGAATTCCAGGGCAAGACAATCAGCTTGATTATAGTCTGAAGCAGATCTGTCTGGGCCGAAATCAGACATCAGCTCCCGGCTCGGAGATCAGAGCGCCCTTTCTGTGTTTTGAGCAGGAGACAACCCCACGTGTCATGTCGGCCTCTTTGCCTATTCGCGACCCCTCCCTTCCTGTCTGCCACACTGGGGCTCGCAGAAGGATCCAGAGCCTCTGGGCATTGATGTGCAGCCGTGGAGCACGGTGAAGGGGACACACGGTCAGTCTTTCACGGAAGAGCTGGGGAGCACCGTGCTGCTGGGCCGAGGTGGCCGAAATCCTGACGGGCAAGCATTGCCTTCTGGGAAACTCAAACGGGGTTAGCCCAGATTGGCTGGGGGAATGCCCATTCCTTGCTTTTTTTTTTTTTTTCTTCTCCTGTTTCAGTTATGTTTTCGACTCGAGTGGATGTCAGGTGTTTTGGGACAGTGGTCATGTTGGACGGTTGAAGACGACAAATGAACTTTTAAAGTATTAGAGCAGTCAGTATACGACAATTTCGAAATTACCCTAGTCTGTCGCGAAAAGCAAAGCGTTTGGGGCAGGAATGCATGATGAAAACACTCGCAGGTCTGCTTACCTCTCTAAACCAGACCAGCCAGTTTTTCTGATTTTTGCTCAGGAGAACAGAAAAATTAAAAGACTTAGATCCAGTTGACCTTCTGTGATCATGGCTCTGACCTGGTCAAGAAGTCTTTAAAAACAAAATGGAACACCTCTGCTAAGACTGGGGTTGACACCCCTCGAGCGGAGAACTTTTGTTATCAGAGCTACGGAGAAATTCTTTTAAAAATCAGCTTCCAGTTATACCCCAACATACCCGACGTGACACATATCACTGGCATCTCGTTCCCTTTTTGCTTTATTCGGCACTGCCCTCTCTCTAGAGGTGGGGACAGGAGGAAGGGGCTGAGAGGGTCAGAGGTGGGAAACAGAAAGGAGGTGTGGCAAATCACCCAGGGCCACCGTGTGGTGTCAGCCTCGGCACTGATCTCCTCAGTGCCACCTCACACAAGATATCTTAGGGGACGAGGAGAGGGCTGCCAGCACGCACACCGCCTCTCACTACCCCACGAAGCCCCGTACCTGAACCTTAGCACACACTCACAAGGGCTCCCATGCGTTTCAAGTTTGCTGGAGGAGACCTTTCTTTTTCCTATCTGGGCGTTCCACACCCAAACTGTGGGGCTCTCCGGTCTCTGACACTGTTTCTGGATCTACAATAACGATGAGGTGATTGTATATGTTAGATGTTCTCTCTGAAGAGAACAGGAAATACACTCTGAGAATCTTTTTTTGTCCCACACCGACTCCCCAGGCCGAGGGCTGTGGCTGGCTCTTTGCCAACGGACTGGCGTTGGTTCTCTCTGCAAAGCATGTTTGTCAGGTTTTGCCCAGTGTGCTGAGAACGAGTTTGCGAAAGGACAAGTGGAGGCTTGTCGAGGTTTTGTAACCAATTATTTCATTTGTATTTTATAAATCGGTCATAAATGTCATTGACTAATTACTGCCCTTCCCTACCCCGGCCCCTTCCCAGCCCGAGACACCCACTGGAACAAACAGGTAACCTGGTACCACCCCTTGCCAGAGGCCAAGAATTAATGGCAGGCTTTAAACTAAACTTCACCTATTTGGAAGGACATCACTGGCAGCTGAGGACACACTGTAATTTCTCTGCTCACCGCCACTCCCCTCCGCCCTGAAAAACAAACGTATTCCCATCGTTACACTCGCTGCCCAAGAAACGCAAATGCCAGGAGAAAGGGTGACAGCTGGACAACCCAAAAGAAACCAAGGGAAACAATCTGAAAACGATCCTATCGCAATGTCGCCGAGTTAGTCAAGATCTCTTCTGGGTCTATCTGGATCGCTACTCAACCAGCCGCGACACAAAAGTGCACGTTCAGTGAGGATTTATCCGTCTGGCTGGGGGAGAAGCACTCGCTTCTGTGGATGCAGCTTCGGGAAAGCAAATGCGAATCATGTCTTGCCTCAGAATGAACTTTAACGAATAACCACATTCCAAAGGCTGATGGTGGGGCAGTGGGGGGAGGGTGGTGGTGGCAATGACTTTGCGATGGGTTAAAAGTCGCTAAGAAAAAAAAAAAAAGACGGTGAGGGCAGCTCTGCCCCATAAACTCTTCTGGAACTTGACCCTCTTAAGGCAGCCTTGACAAAGGATCTATGTTATTAAAAAGGAATGACAGAAACGTGACAAGCGTCCCTCGATTACAGGTCTCTGTGTGTGTGTGTGTGTTCTTCACAACGGGGTTTTAAGCTACAGAACAGCAGCAACTGTTCAGAATATACTGGGCTACAACCATCGCCCTTGGAAGAGGAGAAGGTACTGCCATTAAGTGCCTGGTTCTGTTTTGGGCAGTTTTTGAAAGCTGAAGTCACAAGCATGAGAGTTTATAGACCAAACCTAGGCTCGGATATGTTTTCAAACATGTAAAAAAATTAGTTGCCAAAAGTTTTAGACAGGTGCATTACATATCGAAATCTGGATTTCTAGCTCCTTTTGGAAAAACGCATTGGGTGAGTGGGCCCACTCCCCTTGTGGCCAAGGCTGGCTGGAGCGGAATCCTGTGCAGTCTGGTTCCTCCCTGTCCCCAGGGGTCCCCACCCCACTGCGCCCAGCCCTCTCTGCTCGCTGGCCCTACCTGCTGGCGCCTGTATGCATCCAAGCTTACCCTCTCTGCTGCTTTGTGTGATGACCAACCTAGAAAATCATTCCTCTCCAGACTTGCAGGTAGCCAGAAAAGGATGTCAGCAGCTCTGAGTCCTGTTCAGCCATTTCAACTGTGAGCAAAATTCCAGTCCACCGAGCGGGCCGGTGTTGGAACCACGGATGCCACGTAGCTCTGCCCGCCCAGAGCGTCCTGGGCCCCGATCCGCTAGACGAGCTGACCACAGGAAAGTACCCGATACCCCAGGGGTCTGGTGCATGTTTTAAAGGCAAAGGAAGCAAAGGAACCACGCCGTTCTCTAAAGTACATTCTTGTCTTATTTCACTCTTCAAAATTAAAGTTAGTTCCAAAGTTGAACCATAGACGTGCATTTCAGCAGCTTGAGTCTTTTACTGTTATGATGGAGGAAAACTATCATTCCTCATGATTTTTTTTTATAATGAGGACCACAAAACAAACAAAAAAACAACAACAATAGAGAAATCTCAGAATGTGTGGAAATAAAAACGAATGTACATATTTTGCACTCGCTAGCAGTCATTACTGTACCACGTGAGGCTCGGGGAAGGTAGCGATGGGCAGTACCTTTACACTGGGAGCCATCCCCCCAAAAAAAACAAACAGAAAAAAAAAAAAAAAAACCTGACCCGTGACCGTGTTTTGAAGCATCACTATCCGCTTGGGTAGTGTCTGCATGTTGAAATATTTATTCCTTCATAAAAAAATCTATCTGAATACTCAAGCTCTCAGCAGCGAAGGCTCTTATTGTCCGCGTTCGCAGAAACCCTCACGTAATTTCGGGCTGTGATCTGAAAGCTCCGCGCTTTACCCACTTACCACTTCGCCAGCTTCCGGAGGCCTGTTTCGCTCACCGGCTCATTAGCAAAACCCGGTAGAGATTCCAGGGTACAGGGGATGACGTTTTGACAGCTGCGAAGGCCCGTTAGAAAACTCTTTGTTTCTTGGGTGTAGCTTCCAAGAGCACCATGATTCTGGGTGTTCTGTCACCTGAAGACATGCGTTTGTCCCAGTGAGCAGAGACAAGTCCTCACGAGCAGGTATTTTTAGAATGGCGGCTTCTGGATGCTTTTATGGGAGGAAACGGAGCCTCTTTGGACCCAAAAGACAAGCCTTTTCTGCCGAGACACCTGATTGTCACACCAGAGCATATGAATATCATCCAGGTGAGTTTTTTCTTCAGCTGGTCACGAACGAGGGCATTTGAAATGGGTCCAAGGACGAATAAAAAAATTCCTGAACATTTAATTTCCACTCTGAAAAAGGGAACTCTGAATCCCACATATAAAGCTTTCTGCTACATCGTGGTCACAGGTTAGGGCAGGCGACGGGAGCGGGGACACCTGAGGTGTGTGCCACGCCCTTCCAAGAGCGTGACCCTTGACCCTTCTCCAACAGTCAGTCTGGGGCTGACCCCGACACCTCCTCCATGACGCTTCCTAGCAGCTGTGTGGTGGGTAAGACGTCGCTTCATGTTCCTCTGAGGCCCAGGGTTGAGATACCGAAATCAAGCTCGAAATGGCTCTGAAAACCACAAAGCCATCAGGCTTTCCTGCATATCTCCCGACGTGAAAAGGGGAGATGGCTTCGCTTCTCGGGGGACACAGAGGAATACGGGCTTTGACTCATGGCAGGTGCCAGGAGAACTTTACTTGCAAACGTCCCAGCAGCTCGCTAGGCCAAAACACCGCGGCGAAGCCACGGTCTCCCCCGGTGAGGACAACGGGCTACGCTCTGTCTAGACTTGTGTACTCTGTGAATCTGGGAGAATCTGGAACTTTTTAATTCCAAGCTCCTTCAGAAAGTGTTTTTTTGTTGTTGTTGTTTTTTGGGGATTTTTTTTTTTTTTGGCACCTAATCCTGTATCAGTGACGGTTACTTCAGGAAAAAAAAAAGTATTGCAATAATAAAATAAACTGGTTGTATGTTGAACTATTTAAATACAAAAGTTTCTCTACTTGATGACTTTGAATTTGTATGTATTGATCAGAACAAAGCTAAATACTCGAGCGAAGTATGTCCCTTACAGACTGTGTCACCGGTGGCTGCTTAATGCCACTCTAGACTGACAGACAAAAGGTTTTACGGACAGCCTTCTGGATCCTAACTTGCTTGCAGGGAGACACTTGTAGTGCCTCGGCAAGCCTTTTTGTCCCCTCTGGGCAAATTAGAAAAACGTGCCCCCTCCGGGCATCCGCAGAGGCCCAGTTTGGGGTAGGGAGGCACGCGCTGGGTCTCAGCCCGCTCCCCTCATTCAGTCCCCATCGGCGGGAGCCCACGCGCAGGGCGTAACCGGTTTGCCCAGTACCGAACGTGAAAAAATGCACAAACAGCTCTCTTTTTACCTCCGGTTTCCAGGTAGCGAGAGCCTTGTCAAATAACCTCGCCAGAAAAGCAAAGGTCAGTGACTGACTTCGCAAGCATTTGGTAAAATGATCCCGACAGCCTCCAGTGGGGAGGGGGAGGAGTAAATCAAGGCGTCCCGGTCGGACACGGTCAGGAGATGCGACAGAGAGGAACAGAGCCACACGCTTCCCTGCCATGACTAACCAGTTCTTGACTGAAGGGTGGGACTGGTCCCATCTCATACTGTGAGCCTTGAAGGACACACACGCGGCTGGGACGGGCAGGGGGAGCGGCATGGAGGGCCAGGAGGGGCGTGCGGTTGGTGGCCACCAGGAATTGGGAGGCCAGGTTGGAAGGGCCAGGGATCAGACCTAACGAGCCACCACGCTTTGGCTTAAGGCTTCCTGGGGAAGCAAATAAACTCCCACGGAGAGAGCAACCTGAAGAGCGTGAGCACCAAAGCAGCTTCGAAAGTCACCAAGAGTGCTGTCTAGGTAGGAGGCCAGCACGTCCTCATCACAGGACGCCATCAGGGGAGCAGGCTCGGCGACAGCAGCATCACGCCAGATGAGCTGAGACGTGGGGGTTCCCTTCTGTACACCACGTCGGGCTTCTCCCCCAAAGGTGGGCTGTGAGGGGAAATAATCTAGCAGCCCCTTGATAATGAGTTTCTAGCCATCGGGGAGGTTAGCAACTAACACGCATGCCTCAAAAGGAAGGAGGAAACGTGCAGAAGGTACGAGGAGTACACACACACACACACACACACACACACACACACACACACACACGGCCAACAAACATGCAACATCCAAGTGCAGCAGTGACGAAGAAATAAAACAAGGTGTGAAGTTTCCCCCATAAAAATGGCAAATGTATTTTTTAATGGTAATATTCTCTACTACCAATATGAGAAATATAAGAGGCATTCTCAAAGATGGCTGATAAAAATGTAAATTAGTATGACTTTCTGAAAATCACATTGATGTTTTTATTCAAACACTCACTACACACATATTGATCGAGTACCTGTGATTTTTTTTTTTTTTTAGGAAATGAAAAATGCACATTCTCTGTCACCCCGTAATTCCATACATAAGAATCTGTTCGAAAAAAGGTTAGATATTGTTATAAAAGGATGTCTATCATATTTAAAAGTGAAAAAGTGAAGATGTATGGCGAAATAAATTATTGTATATTTTGAGGCAACTTATTCTGGAATAGATTATAATAATAAGCAAATGATAATGTTCTGTAAAAAAGGATACAAAAGTTTTAAAAACGAAGATATTTCTAATTGTACATCAAATGTTAATAGTTCTGAATAGGAGGAGATGGGCAAAGTTTTTTTTTTTCTTGTGCTTTTCTGTGTTTTTCAAACTTTCAACAATATTCATTTTAAAGGTAAGAGGCAGCACTGACAACAAAAAAAGGAATTAGCTGAAGAGCAGATGTATTTGGAATCTCAAAAAATATATAAAATAATTGAGCAAGAAAACAGCACAATGGTGACATCAGAATGACAAAGGTACAGTTTAGTGGAGATTTACAAATGCTGAAAATATATAAATTTTATATTACAATATAAAACACATTATATATTACGTAATATAAAATATATAATTATAAAATATATAAATGTTGAAGGAGCATGTGCAAAGTGAATCAGAAAATATTCAAAACAGAAGACCCATCAGCAATCACTCAGCTTATTCCCATTGTACGGTTATGGGAACTAAGGGCAAACTGTAAAATGGCATGATCTTGCACTGTGGGCCAGTGACTGCAAATCTAGGACTCTTAGCTTCCAACTATGCCATTTCCGCGATCCTGAGACCGCAGACAGGTTTCATCTAAATGACAAGTGCTGATCAATGGGTAGGAGCTGTGTGATCTGCTGTGTCGAGAAGCCCATCCCAGAACCCAAGGGGAAAAGGTGCCCTAAGCTGAGCGATGCCCGCCATGGGCAGGAGAAGGGGGAGGGGCGCGTAGGCATGCCCCGTGATTTAGCATTCCTGCAAAAAACTGCACAAGGCCGTCCTCTCCAAACCAGGTGTCACTGTGAAACAGTAAATGTCTCGTGCTAGGGAAACATTTGATATAAATTAGGACTAAATAAAACTGGAGCTTCAATGGGCAGAGAATAAAGAGGAAGAAAAATTTATACTTTCCAACTGAAAAGGGGGCAATTACAGGTTTCATAAAGGTGCAGCATCATACATCAATGAAATATTTATACTCTCTCCCCATAAAGAAGCTGAAAGGCAAGAACAAAAGTTGAAAGAGCAAACTCATGCCTTTCCCCTGGAAAGCTATAAATAGAAATAAAGTTCAAAGACGTGAGGAAAGCTGCATGCAAAAGCCTTGATGCTAAAATAGCCAAAAGCTAATCAGGCCTTGGACAAACTTCAAAAGGGTCAACTTCACAGAAAAGTTAGGAATTGAATGAGTTTTCCTAAGACCTGTTAACTAGTGTCTCTCTAGGGAACCTGCCTCCACGGGGAAATCTTACCTATGAAAATAGCAAAGGATATATTAGCAGATCAAGTCCATGCATACACATCAAGATTAAGTAAGGTCTATTCCAGGAGTGCAAGGATGGTTCAACAGCATAAAGTCTAATAATGTCATATATCGCATTTACAAATTAAAGGAAAAAATATGATCATCTCAGTGGACAACTGCCCCTAAAAAAAAAAAAATAGGATTTGATTAAATGCAATACCCATTAAAGGGATATTTACCTTTTACTTGATAAAGGGTATTTACCAGGAATGTCAACAAATCTCAAACTTACTTGTAAAATGTGAGAACTATTCTAATCAACAACAGGAAAAATACAAAGATGCCTACCATCCCTACTACTATTCAACATTCTGGAAATGAAAGCACCAAAATACAATGTTATTATGCAAATCATAAGAAAAAATACATTTACAGTATTTATCGGAGGGTGGGAACCCATGTAAGTGGATCTACCTAAGGGTCAACTGTACTTGAAACACATGAAATAGAAGAGAATTAAGACATATAAAGAACCATAAATCAATAGGAGAAAGATAAGCAACTTAGTAGAAAGATGCATAAGGATATGAAGAGGCAATATGAGACAAAAAAATAAAAATATTCAATAATAATGGGGAAAGCTCACTCGTAATAAGGAAGATGCACATTAAAATCACAAGATAGAATTTTTCAGCTGTCCAAGTGGCAGAAATAAAATAATCAAGCTTGATAAATTCTTTATACAGTATATGGAAATATGAATTGAAACCGCTCTTTTAGAGAGCTATTTAATAGTTACTGAATTTTTAAATAGGCACACACTTTAACCTTTTAATATCTTTTCTGAGGATCTATGTGACAGAAATTGTCCATATGTACATTGAGAGGCATGAAAAGGGGCATTCATTACAATATAGTTTGTGATAGCAAAAAAAAAAAAAAGAAAAAAAACAGAAAAAAAATCATATGTCATCGATAGCAAGGTAGTTATATGCACGAAGATATAGCGTCCACGGCATGGAATATCGTGAAGCAGTCAAAAAGGAATCAGATTTCCCTGTCCTAACACAAATAGTTTTCTACGGTAGTTCATAGTGAATAAACACAAGTTGTAGAACTATATAGAATATACCATTTTGTAAAAAATGAAAAGAGAAGAAAGAGAGAAAGAAGGGATGAACAAGGCAGAAATGATGAGACGTTGCATATGAAAGAAAAAGACTGAATGAAAAGAAAAAAATAAGACTATACATGTTCCGCATATATAAGTGTGTAAGCATATAAGAGGAAGATCTGAAAGCGTACATACCATGCAGATGACAGGAAAAAGCCACAGGTTCGGTGGGGGCCAAAGGAAGTTTGTTTTTATGGAGAAGGAGCACGGAATAACGATTATACACAGATGCTGGAGGTAGGCTGCCTGGGTCTCATAGCTCCTTCAATTAATCTGTGCCTCAGCATTTTCATCTGCAAATTGGGGTCATAATAGCACTTACTCATAGTGTCACTATACTCAATCGATAAATTAATATGCATCAAGCATATGCCGGGCACACAGCAGACTGTTAGGGTGAGTCATATAAAATGGTGATATGTGAATGTTTTGATATGCAAAACTATTAATTTTGTATGGTTTAACTAAATGGTACTATTTGTATTCTTTTGCATTTTAAGTAATATATATTACATTTTTTTAAGGACTGCAGAGTAGGAAGGATGGGGTAAAATGAGTATGGAAAGGCTGGAAGGGAGTCACTAAGCACAGACATAGTAAATAATTCCAGTAACAGTGTCTAGGAAGATTTTGCCTCCTTAGGGAAAGAAAGGCAATATTTAGAGCAACTTTGCCAAGTAAAACTTGAGACGTACTTTCAAAATCTACTTTGTGAATATTGCCACATACTCAAATCCACGGGCTCAAATCTTTATACGAATGACTATCATCCATGTAATAGTAATAATTTTATTAAACCTGGAATTTCAAAGAAATATTAAAAATAAAATAATGTATAAATTAGCATAAAATAATAAAACGCCTGTTGCCAAAGTATTACATACTACTTTATCCTAAATAAACACCACATTCTAAATCTGTGACGATCTAACACACCCAATAATATTTAGGACACAGCTGTACCACACACACACACACACACACACACACACACACACACACACACATTTCAATATTTAAAACCAAATTAAGTGAGTGTTTATATTTAAAAAAGGTTAGACAGGACTAGTTTTCGCTTTTTTAATGCTAATATCAACTTTTAAACGCGCTCTAAAAACTAGTGAAAAGTCCTCAGCTGAAGCCAATTTAGAAACAGAAGAACGTACGTCAATATTTTTTTAAAAACCTCTAACCTTAAATACTCAAACAACTCAAGGAGAGTAGAGATTCCTAGGAAATAGTTCTATAAACAGTTTGACATTATTACACAATCATCTCTGAATATCTCGTAATAGAAACATTGCTACGGGTGATTGAAGAAATAAGCAAGTTTGACATTTCCAGATGTAACTGGAGGAGATTATTTCATCATAAAGGATTGGTAGAGAATATATACTAACCAACAACTCAATATCAAAACTCTCCTTGCAACTCGAAAACAGCGCAGAATGACATTTAGGATAATCCATTTATCACCACCCAATACAGGCTTGCTTGTTCACAAAATGTCAGTGACAAGGCTGGAGCACTCCACTTCCAGGCGGTGAGTGGAAGTGACAAGGAATCTTTAATATCACATCAGCTTCATTTCCTTATATGCGGTTGCCGTACCTTGGACTCCAGCTCCCAGAGTTTTTGCAATTTATATGAGCAGCTGTACAAATGAAACGCCTTCTCTTTCTGTCACACGTCACCGAAACATTCCCCTCCAAGGATAATGAAAAGTCTGCGTGTTCGTTTGCAGGCGAGCGATGGATTCGTGGTGGATTCTTGATGTTTTTATTAGCCATCTTTAAAAAAAAAGCTCGGTACTTCCACTCCGAACATTAAAAGTCTAAACCGTTAAATAATTCTTTATGGCGATAATAAAGGTAATAGGGACTGGGGTTTATATGCGACTTATTCACGTTTCAAAGCGGCTTTGTGCAAGGGGCCTCCTACGCTCGTCACCAGATCCCTGTAAGATTAGTCACTAATTATCAATATTTTATAGGTGGGGAAATCCGAGGTGTAGGCGAATTTAAATTTTTTTGTTCAAGGTCTCGTAGGAAGCCAGAATCACTCAATGTCGGAGCTAAAACGATCCTTGGGGGTATACAGTGACGTATCCCCCAGTTCAGAGATCGCAAAGTGGAGTTCTGTTTGACCAAAGAGGACCCATAAATCTCCATATCTTGAGATTTTATTTTAAAAATCTGAATTTCTGGATTTCTTGAAAATGTAGCAACACGGGGCCCGCATTCTGCAGAGAAGCAATGAGGGAGAGCTCACCACTGCACCCCTTTATTTCAAGTGTGTGCTCCCCAATTCACCACCCAGGCCATTTCATTCATTTTACACTTACTTTACACACAGCAAAACGCAGAGATCTTAAGTGTAAGTTCAATGAGCTTTGAAACGTGTCTGTGCCCCCATCTAACCACCACCCAATCAAGAGAGACATTTGCCCCCCTTCTCCAAAGTCCCCTCACGCTCCTTTCCAATGACTACCCCTCTTCCTCTTTCTTTCCTTCTCACCCATCTTTGTCACCTGCCCATCAGCGCTGAATTTGAAATTACTGACCTCGTCCAAATCTCTTCAGATTACAAACAGGAAAACTGCACCCTAGGGCGAAGCTGAGTCACAAATAGCACCGAACTTCTGATCTATATAACACAACCCACAAAACTAAGCCTTGCAACAACCTTTTGCCCGAGGGCTGACCGACGAGAAAATGCTACGATATCATCATCACTGCGACAGGCTTTCAAGAGACGCCCGGGACGGGTGAACAATTAAGGCTGTTACTTCACTCCAGGTGAATCAGACTTGGAAGCAGCAATGAAGGAGCACACGGGCATAAGAGTGGACAGAGACCCTTCTGGAAAGGTAACTATGACCTAGATCTGATCGAGCTGACTCCCGGCAGCAGAGGTGGGACCATTCCATTCCCACCAAAGAGGCAGACTCTGGAGTCAGCCCCCCGCCGGGCAGCCTCGCCACTGTCCCACTCTGAAATGGCAGGAGCCCAGCAGCAAACATAACCTCCGCCCTCCGTGCCAGGCCACCTGCTTCTCCTCTAGGGCTGATGATCTCTGTTTGGGAGGCTAAGTGCAATACGGGGTCCTAGAACCTATTTTTTTTTTTTTAAAAAAAAGGGTATGTATGAAATTCAGCCTGAATGCATTTGTGTGCAGCTGACTCCAGGCCTAACGTTCTCCATTAACCACCTGGGTTAATGACGTTCCCACCTGAGGGTCCATTTGGAGGAAGAAGAGAAATAACGTACATTCCCACTTTTTTATTTAGGAGATCGCAATATTCCGAGAGCCAAAGTGGCCAGTGGACACTGGTACCTCATCTACCCCATGATGAGGATTTGCCTATGCTCTTCCTGCTCCCCGAAGAGTGAGACTCAACCCCTCCTGGAAGTCTGTCATTCCCCTCCCCAGAGAAGCAGCTTGGGGAGATGGCTACAGAGGGCCGGCCGAGCGGACTGCATGCAGCACGCACGTCCCCTACGAGCCACGTGGACGCTTCGCACCAAGAGTCGAACCTGCAGCCCACGAGGGAATGTTACAGGTGAAGGTGACCGTGAAAATAACCCAGTTCGGCAGCTGCATTTGATGAATAGAGACGGCCGCGGAGGTGCCCAAGTTCATAACTGCAGTGTATTACACGTGCTGGATGTCAATACTCGACACAGCAGGGGAGACACCACTCGGGTCCCACCCAGGCCACGGCTCCGAGGTAAAGAGGAAAGGCCTCCCGCCGTGCCGAGGACGAGGCCGAGAGAACCTGAGAAGCGAAAAAGGAAGAATGGATGACATCCAACAAATACTTCATTCCTCTGAACCTCAGTTCCTCCCCTATCGAAGGACAATAATGTGTCTTGCCAAATAGGATGGTTATGAAGATTCGATAATATGTGAAGAAGGATACTGTCGTCGTTATTGTCGTTAAGCTATTATTAAACACAGGGCAGAGCCAGTAACAGAAGCCCCGATGCGATACTCCTGGCTGAGCACCCTCTCCGTCACACCAGCTACAGAAACTCAGATCGCGTATCATCCGTATTGTAGCTGGAACGTGCGCCAAGCGGCATGGGGAAGCGGGGAGGCGATGGACAAACACCATCGGAGACGCGGAGGTCAGCTGATACCCCAAAATGGCACCGGGTCCTCGTCATCCAAATTTGTGACTGCATGTCACAGAACGGGGCGGATGGGATTTTATTCGACGGCTCTGCCAAAAACGTCCTGGCAGGTAACGGCCCTGAGCGTGTGGTTCGCCAGACACACCAGAGCCCCACGTCGGAACGGGGGTCCTGCCTGGGCCCTGGGCCGCCTCCAGGTTAGCGCACAGTTAAAAGCGGCAGCTGCAGCAGTGCTGGGATACGGGGTCCCCTGGGGGAGGGCCTCGCCAGGAAGGCTCTTCCCCGGTTATGTGTCTACGGTTAACAGAAAGAACTCTAAAAGAACACAAAAGCGACAAAACCTCCACCGAAGGCAGCCTCCGAAAATACAGATGTTACAAAAACAAATATCATCAGTCAACAGGTTTATGGGGAAATCTCAAACATACGTAAATTCGAACATCAAGGAAGTCTGATTTTCACCTACCAATCTTGGGGAGGGGGGTGCGTGGAGGAGCAGAATCTTTAAGATGTAATAATGGTGGCAAGAATAGATTGAAAACCCGTATATTCATATTTTGCTGATTGAAGTATACACCGGTGTAACACTTTTAGAAAGCAATTTTGGCAATATGTACCGAAAGCCACGAAAATATTCATATCTTTTGATGAAGCAAACCTCCTTTCAGATTCTAAAGAAATCATCCCAAACAAGGGAAAAGCGTATGAGTAAATTTGTAACTGCAGCATTCCTTATCACCATATCGAGTCAAAAGCAACTTAAACGCCCAAGATCTGGGGAGTGATTTTAATAGAATATCCTACAGCCGTTATAAACGATATAAGGAAACCGCCTAACTGGTTTATAAGTAAAAAAGGTAGGCTCCTGAAAATAAAACTAGTTTCAGATGCGCATCTTAAATGCATATGAAGCAGACAAAGAGTCAAAGTGAAATGTCCCCCAAATATTAATTGTTGTGTGGGGCTGCTGAGTTTCCTTCTATTTCTTTAAAAAATTGTTTCCACGTTATCAGTTTATTACTTCGAATATCCCCACTTCGATAATGGTACCATATTATGACTATTATCCATACGCATGTGTATATCAGGATTGTATCTTTAGCTGCCCATAAAGCACATCTTACTACAGATGAGGTGTATCTGGCCTGTACTATTTGAAGACGGTGAATTATCTGCTAATGCGGAAAACTAAAAAAAAAAAAAAAATTGCACACCTGCAGCTTCCGCTGAAAAACCTGAGGAGTTTTCACACCCCCACAAGGCGATGACTGGCTGGAGTTAGGAAGCAACTGCCCCTTGCAGACAGTGTTAAGTGTGGCCTATCTGTCCGGGCTGCCATCATCCCTGCTGTCTTTCCAACCACGCCCGTGACATTCCTTCACGTCACCTGCCCGATTCCAAGTCAGTGTGATTAAGAGAGAGAGAGAGAGAGAGAGAGAGAGAGAGAGAGAGAAAGATGACGGAGAATTCTAAATAATTCGAATCCCCTTTTAAAGGTGAACCATTGCATGTGAAGCTTGAGCTTCATTTTGCATCTCTCCAGGATGAGCCGTTGCTCCCTCCGTGGGACAGGGACAGGGGATTCCGGAGGCTCTCCTCCTCCACGGGAGAGGACAGCTGGACCCCTCGCGTCTCCACCCCTGGGTATGAGCCTCAGTCGGTACTGCGACCATCCCGTCCCTTCCTCGAAGCTCGTCCCTGGCCAGGCCCTGGCCGCCCTCCTCCGCCGTGTGCAAAAGGGCCGCAGAGGCTAACGCACGTGTCTTCAGCAGCTTATGGCCACGTTACCCTAGCTGCTTTGCCACACTCCAGATTCAGATTATCTCTGAGCTTCTTGAGACACAGACCCAGTACGCGAAGGAAGATGCGTTCCCTTCCGCCTGTATGCCTCCTCGCTATGCTCTGACAGATCGCTGGCTCTGCCTGCTGTGGACGGGTGTCTGCAGCTTCCCTTGCCCAGGGGCAGAAGGGACAGAAACAGAGACTGGGTCACACGGAGTGGAGAGGTGGCACTGGAGGGCAGAGGTGCCACTGTTATCTCCTCCATAAAGATCCCACGTGATCAGAATGTCTGGGAGCTTGCTATTTGTAAATCCTCCCCCACAGAAAAAAAGTCACCAATTACCACTACTACTATATGTTATGCTCATTTCCTTAAGCCTCTACGAAATCTATAATCTTGGTAGATAAATTAACTAAAACCAAGCAAAAAAAAAAAAAAAGACTACTTTTCTACATGTCTGATCTGATCAGAGAAAAGCTAAGGGACCCACACAGGACAGAGGACCTTAAGCAAACACCAGAACTCCAGGTGCAACATCTTTAACTGCTTCCTAAAGCTCCGAAAACTGCTCCTCGGGCAAGAAGGGAGAAGATATATTTCCAAGGAAGGACAAATGCTGTCCTTTAATTAACAACATCTATCTCTGGGACAAGCACATCAGGTACACAACACAGAAGAGTCTTTTAATATAAAGGACAGATGGCAACTTCACTCCTGGGACTTTCGAGCCTGCCCTAGAAAAAAAAACACACACACACAATTTTGAAAGACTGTGAGAATCCTCGAAGGAGAGCCAGGCAGGTGACGAGGATGCTTCGCTGCCCCGTTTACGAGGTAAAGCAGAAAATGTCCCAGAACCTTCTGGAAGCATGTGAAGAAGGGCCGTGTAAACGGTGAGGGAGGGGGACAGCGGTGTGTGCCAGGCGGTGGCGCATGGGCGTCGGGGGTGCCACCCGCCCCCTCCGCCCGCCTCGCAGGGGACGGGGAGGAGGTTAAGTGTGATGCGCTACTGACTCAGACACCAGGTTCCACAGTGACAGACGACAGAGCGAAGCAAACCTGGCCGACGTCCTCTTTGTGCTAATATGGGGGGGAAAAGGACCAAGCGAGGCATCTCCACCCAGACTGCTCAGTGCGGGGGGAAGAGGGTGACATCCCCAGCTCAGGTGACATACCCCTCCTCCCGCCATCCTCGTTAACCTGGCTCGACACACACACACACACACACACACACACACACACACGCGCGCGCGCGCGCGCGTCGGTACAAGATCCCGACAGCACGTGTTACACCTGCCTGACTCGGCGCCGACGTTATAAACCGCACGTCAACGCTTCTTGCCCAGGTGTTAATGTCTGTTAAAGGCCTGCTGGGGAAGAGGCTTGGGGAGCCGGCCCGGAGCCACAAGTTCAAGACCGCCTGCCACGGGCCCTTGCCGTGGCGGGCTGACGGCAGACGGCGTGTTTCCTTAACAGAATTTCTGGAGGTGGGGGCGGGGGAGGGTACGATGGTGCTGTGTTGGGTTTTAACTTGCTAAGAGTACCTTCATATAAAGAAGCTTAAAAGCCATGATCATCAGAAAGAATTTAGGGCTGAGGGCTTAACCACGTGGCATCGGGTTCTTGATACCTCAGATGCCACTTAAGGCTCTTTCTTTGTCTGCCACACTGGGGTGTTTACACCACAATGATGTAGAGGCAGGAAAAAAAAGGGGGAGGGGGCTTCAAAGCGTTATTAAGGTGGGTTTCCCTGTCTGCACATTCTCTGTGGCGCGGTGTGCCTTTTCCGCAAACTGCTTTTACTAAGTTTCCAGCGACGCCTACGAGGTGCTTGTTTATGTATAAATAAATGTAAGCCGCCGACAGAGCTGAAGAAAGTACATAACTGTGGCCGTGTTTCGTCCAACGCGTGAAGCATCCCTAACACGGTGGGAACACGCAGGCATGTATGCACACATAGTTCTTAAAGCAAACTCATTAAGTGACAATTTCACAAATCTTGTGGAGTCTCCTCCAGCTCCGTCTGGCATCGCATAAAGCGCACAGCTAAGCCACTCGACTCCACGCCTGAAAATTTATAAAAAAAAAAAAAAAAAAAAGACATACACACAAGCACAACCGTCAAAACCGGATTTGCCCTTCTCTAAATTAATCCAATTATTCAAATGTCAGTTATATCTGTCACAGCCTGGCTCCTTGGGCCGAACCAAACTGTTAAAAATTAAAACTGTTTTACTTCGTTTAGTCTCTCTGCCTTTTTAGTGTAAAACCCACAGTCTCGACAAAAAGTTGTGGGATTTGACACCCAGTGCAACACAACCCGATCGCTGTCGTCCATGCATAATTCACTTTGGAAAGAGGCACTTGCTTTAGACGATCACTGAAATATACATGTAACATATGCTAATTTCGCTGCGTTGGCTTGTAAGCGCTAGCCACACTCGGTTGTACGTAAACTTCGCCAAGTGCACACACTGTACATAAAGGGATTATAAATGAAAGGAAATATCTCTGTCCCTAGCTTTCCGTCTCCAGCCTTGGCCAAACTGACAGCCCCAGATCCCAGCACCATCTAACATGCTCTTCCCGTGGAGAAGACAGGCTGTTCTCAGAGTCTTAATTATATCCCAGCTGACCGCCCGGCCTTGCCAAAATCAGGCAACAAACGCTGGCCCTTCACTCACAATATGGTCGGCTAAACAGACTCCCGGTCACACAGAAAGAAACTTACACAATGTGGAGAAAGAAAGGGACAAGCAGGAGATCAAGGGACAGCATAAATAGTAACCTAGGGGACGGAAGAGACAGAGACAATACATCCCCACCATGCAAAGGGGAAAAGGCGGGGGTGGGGGGGGGGGAGAAGCCTTCTCCTCCCAGAATCCCTGGGTACCGAGCAGCAGAATTTTAACAAAGCTATCCTTATTACAATGACATCAAAGCCCGACTCGCCCGGCCAAGTACTGCTGCTCCTCAAGATGGGCCGCCATAGGCAGACCCCGCAGATTAATGAGTGTTGGGCAGGACTCGCCCGCCCCACACGGAGCGGGCCCTCACAATTACAGAACAACATGCGACAGTCTACCACCGCCAACGGTGTCGTATGCTTTCCCGGCTGGCTTTTTTGGGGAAGGGTTTGTCTCATCTGACACGGGCAGAAGGTTCCAGAACCTTACATTCCCATCCACCGGCCCCTCAAAAACTACGTTTCTCTCTGTTTTGGGATTCTGTGCCACGTACGTGACAGCAAAGATGGTCCCCGATCTCAGAGGCTAAGGCGTATATGAAATTTATTTTAGGGAGCTTTGCAAGGTGGCCGTGTGCCAGGGTGACAGAAACCAAGGTCGACAGAAGATCCTGACAGGGTGCTAACAGAGGAAGGTCTGCCCCGTGTGTTACAATGTTGTAGGCGGAGAAGACAAACAGCGGTTTTGCACGTGAACCCTGAGTCAGAAGTGACAGCGGCGGGCGCCTGGAATGTTACTCGCTGCTTTTAGTACTGAAATTGTGTTTCTGGGGGTGCCATTTAGTCGACGCCATGGGAACGGTGCCCCCCTGGCATTCTGTCACTCAGCAACCGCAGGTGGCTGGTAGTTACACCGCTTCCCACAGGGGTGACAGCCACGGACGACCCGGCTATGTACGGGCGTAGGCGCTTTACCGATGGCTGAGGAGCCTCGTGAACGAGGCAGGGCCAGGTGACCAGGTACACAGTGAAAACAGCTCACCACACGGCAAGCACAATGCACAAAGCACTTACACATCCTCGTCAAGGTTCGAACGCCTAACACGAGGTCGGCATGATTCTATTTTCACACAAGAGAAAACCGAAGGCAGGAGATGTTCGATGGCGCATCCCAGACATCAGGGCTTCTGATCGCGAGAGTCACGCCTCCCTGCACTCACTGCCTCACGCTGTCACTCTAGAAAAACGACGAGCGGAGACGGGACGAGGGGGACCACGTCACCGGGGCAGCGCCGGGTGAATCGAGACCACGCGAGCACCTTACTTCTCAGTGAGGCCGCGCGGGCCAGTGGACGTGCGCCTGAGGCAGGGGGTGAAGAAGCGGAGGTGTGAACGCGGGTCCCGCTGGCGCCTCCCTCCTCCCCAGCACGGAGGTCCCCGGGTGAGGACGGGGACGCCGCCGCTGACGCCTTCGTCCGAGCTTTAGAGAGAAGAGCTAACTGCCCCAGCGTGCCTGCCACCAGCCCAGTGCTGCCAGCACTGCCAACCAGCACCACCACCCACTCCCTCTCTGAACGGAAGCTGACGCCACTGGTCCTTATTATCAGGTGACAACGCCGAAGGGATGTTTTAATAAAAAGGCGGGGGGGGGGGGGTCATTATTCCAGGCGTGGAGCAATGACAGGAAACTGTGACAATTGTTACGGGAAAAAGATTTCAGGACTCAAACTGTTTGGCGGTTTTGTTGTTGTTTGTTTTTAGTTTTACCTGTTAGAAAATGCTTAGTGAAAAAAAAAAAAGCCCCATTATAATATGATCTGAGTTCAGCATGGCTTCGCTAGAAATCAAAATCTAATACCTCGTCTGCAGCCCTAAAATTAAACCTTCATCCTCTCTTATCCGTCGAGCTGATATAGAGATAGCTATAAGACAAGAAAACAAAGGATTCGGTGTATATACTGTGACCGTGCCGAGAAAGAGCCATTTCGGTGATTCATTATTGCGTGTGGAGCTTCGATTATGAAGATTTGGAGACCCGTTTCCACTCTAGAAACAGACTCTACATTCACATTGCGTCTTGAGCATTGATACCAAACATCCTCTGGGGATTGATTCCCCTGCAATTTTGAAGTCTGGGAAGGCAACCAAGACATTTAATGGAAAGAACATGGACACACTTAGCACGCGCTTCAACAAGAGATTAAAAACAAAAAAAAAAAAACACCTCTCTAAAATCCAAGCCAATGGAAAGCGTTCCAGATGATGCTGAGAAGACATCTCTCTCGCCAGCGATCTACACACCAACAACAAACAAATGAAACGAGAATGAAACACGTGTTGTGTGCTGCTTCCTCAAAGCTCACGCCGGGGACGGGCGACATGTGGCCCGCGGGCTGTGTCCTGCCACCCGGGTTAGGAAATGTAGTGCTCTGAGAACACAGCCACGCTGAGTCACGTTGTGTGTCCGCTCTCGGGCCACAACAGCAGAGCAGAGCGGCTGCGACACACTGTGTGTGTGGCCCACGGAGCCCCAACTACGAACAACCTGGCCTCTTCCAGCAGAAGTGTGCCGGCCCCTGGTCTTGACAAACACCTGCTGTGGTCCAGGCGGCAGGGAGCGCGACCAACTCTGAATAATTCGCCCTCCTGACGCCTGCTTTAAAGTTTACATTTTAAGAAATACGCTTTGTCTTATATCCTGGTGGCGTTTAGTTGTCACAGCAGCGACCGAAAAGCCTAGCTCTGGGTTAGCCCTGTTATCAGGGACAGCGAGGGACCTTCTGAGCGGCGTCTGCTGGAACTCGCTAGATGTGCTTCCCGAGACGAGAGCCACTTAACATCAGAGACACAACAACAGAACTGGAGACGTGGCTTTAGAATCCACAGTCCCGGGTTCGAGTCCCACCTGCTATCACCGCTTAAGAAACGCTCTGTGGGAAACGTTTCGTTAGCTTTGGAGACACGTTTCTTCGTGAGCACATGATCTACCTCCGTGAGTTAACGTGAATGAGAGGAACTGTTATCATGGCTGCCCGGTGCTTACGGCAAGGTCCGACTCTCTCGATGCGAGCAGGTGACAGAGGGAAAACACTATGCCATTATCTGCAGGGTAGACTTCCAAGGGCCCTTCCTTTTTACGCACTTGCTCACCCCGCCCGAGCATCTGCCATCTTAAGGACCTTTTAACTCTACTGACCTGCCCGCAGGTGTCCCAACCTCTAGCATCACAGAGAGGGCTCTCTGCTTCCCTCATCTCAGAATCCAAACTCTAACTCCTACTTCACATAAACCGTCATAGAAACCGGCTTCCCACACGAGCTCTTACGCAGGCTGGTTTGCTGAGGCGTCCGCCACGTTCTCCGCGCCATCTGCACCGAACACAGCAGACAACCTGGGCCCCAACAGGAATGCACAAGATACAGGACGGTCAGGTCTGGAGGGAACTGCTCATGCTGGAGAGATACAGAGGCAGACACGTGAAGAATCAGCTCTGGGTCTGACATGCACGGGTGCGACGTTACGTGACAACTTCTCCTCGTGTTACTAGGGGACCGTTAGGGTCCTCAAACACCAATGATAAGGATGGATGATGGGCTTTTGAGGGACCTCTGGGAGCAAGTCAACGTTTGCCTGTGGATGTATGGTTTAAAAACAGCTAAAACTGTCGTACATTCGGTCATTAAAAAAATAAATAAATAAAACCATGATGCGTCTTAGTTTAGTTTGGATGAAAAGGTCAGTTTTCCTACTGGATATGAGGGTGAGAAAATAAATCTCCGAGGACTTTAAAATATAGTCTATCCTTGACATGCTACACAATTCTATACATTTCATATATAGAAAGACTAACATTTCTTTCCTCTTTTCAGTTGGGAAGGAAAATACGGATTTCTCATGTTGAACTGTGCCGTAAATTACAGCAACTCCATTTGAGCAGATTGGCGTTTTCAAGGCAGCTTATTTAAACAAAGCTTGTGAAATGAGGCGAGCCCCGCACATTCAGGGCGCTTGCGATTCTGCAGGCTACACGGACTCCCAACTTGCAATGTAAAATAAATCCCGTGCCTTCGACAGCCTGAGATGAGCCACCAGCATTCCAAGGACAGATGTCCATGCTGTGGGGGAGAAAAAAGTCTCCGAGAAGGACTCTGAGATGCCTCCTTATGGCCTCCCAGGTAACCTTGGACTGGCGTCTCCAGACCGTCCCCACGGATGGGAGGAGAATGACAATGAAGCAAACATAATCAGTCACTTGGCCGTAGGTCTGTCTTCCATTCTCTGAGGCTCCAACTTCTCGTGTTTGCCTCTCATCAAAATATGGAGCAGAGCCTGTCTCCTGCTTCCTAGTGGGCACGGTGACAAAGCGTTTGGATTCTACACGTGTAAGTATGTCCCTGAAATGGACAGATCCCTGTTACGTCTGCCAGGTGTGACCTTTGGGTAGACATGAAGGTGACGACTTCGCCGGGCATTAACTCGAAGGCAAGCACACGGTACTTCCGCCACCTACCAGGTCTCCGTGCTCATTCTAGGTCCTGTCCGGAGCCTTCGCCATCAGCTCTGACCACAAGCTAAGTCAACAGGTGACTGACTGACTGCTGTGAAAAGAAATGGCCCCCCTGTGCCAGCGACTACAGAAACAGAGGCCACTGGAAGGGCACTAAACTCTTGAGTATGCGTCGCACGCTGTGATGGGACGTCTACGGGCGATCTCCCCCAGTTCTGGGAGGAGGTCTGGGGAAAGAAAGAGGGTGACAAAACTTAGGGGACAGTGACCGTGACCTGGCAGTGAGGACCGGTGATTGGGGGGGCTCGGGGAGGCTGAGAGGCGTCCCACCTTCGGCACACCTGTTCCCATCACTGAAGCAGCACTTCCTGCCAGGTAGAGGGGGGGGGTGGATTCTCCAGGTGCTGCCCACTCGCCTGAGCACGCACGACGCAGCAGACGACCAACCCGGCGAGTACAACTCACTTGGGCAACATGGGTCATCGTGATGGGACTCCCCAGGGCCGGTCCCGACACATGCCGACCGAATTAGCAGTGCAAGTAGACTTTAAACAGATTTTAGGTAAAGCTGATAACTGCCCGACCAGACCTAAACCTGGAATGCCTCCGATAATGATGATGAAACACAAAGCCAGCGCATCTGGCCAGCGAAATCCGCCTTCCCGGCCCTGAATAGAAGTTGGCATCGGCCTTGGAAGAATGCACAATAGAACTCCCAGGAGTTCGCTCCAAGAATTTAAAACCTGTTGCAATTTTCTCCAATTTGGTAGATGAAATAACAACACAGGCGGCAATTACCATGAAGAAAAAAAAAAAAAAACTTCAGGTGCAACAGCATTAGTTGAACAGCTGGGATCAAGTGTCCGCCCAGAATAACAAATTTCATTCATTTTTATCTCCAGCGCTGGAGACAAGCTGCTACTGGCTTTAATACTCAGGAATGTCTGTCGGCTCAACGGCTCCGCAGAGCTCGGCGCGTGGGGCCCCGGCCCGCAACAGTTTAATTGGGCTGCTCGCTAGACCTCTGTCTGGGGCGGGGGGCTCTCAGCGGCGGACGGCACACAAGCACAGAGCGGCGCGCGGACAGGAGCGGCCCCGATGGCAGGCTCTCTCGCTGAGCCTGGCGTCAGGCTGGCTGCCCCGGTCTGCCGGTGGCCGGAGGGAGCTACCGCAGGAGAAAAGGCAGGGTTCCGGGAGCCATCACTGATCTTGTGTTGCTTTCTGGACACGGTGACCTAGATCCACTCCCAGATAGAGTGTGGCAGGTCTCGGTTTTGTGTTTGCAAGAGACGAGCAGGACCGGCCTCGGCTCTGCTGTGTCCTGATCCTATTTCCTTTAGAAACACGCCAGCCCTCGATTTGTTGCTGTTGTTCGGATGGGGACGTCCGTAGAAGAAGAGGGTTTGGGGCCAGTTCGTCTTCGCCGCTCTCGATCTGCGGGTCGAGGGGTTGAAACCGAGCACAGCGGGGCTCTGTGGTTTTCTCTCCGGTAACGGAACCCACTCCTCGCGGCCAGAGTTCCTGTCACTCACGGTCAGTGTCTGTCGTGACTGAGAAATGCTCCATAGCACGTGACACACACAGAACCCCGGCAGCCCGTTCCCCCCAGCACTCGGGGGGAGAGGATGGGGTGGGGGGCTCCCCCAGGCCATGATGCCTAACATTTTACGTGCTGACGCTGTGTCTGGGAGCGCGACATAAGGGAAGTCCAGGGGACGGGGGCTAACGCTCCATGCCTCCCCTCCGTCGGGGGCTGCCGGCCACATCGGAAGTGGGGCAAGCTGGCGGGACCGCGGCGGGCGCGTGGATTTGCACGCGGACACGCTCATGGATGCACACGCGCGCTCCCCTCCGTTTCCAATGTGGCTCGTGCACACAACTCGCTTTGCCCCCGGCGTCGCTAACCTTAGCCACCGAACTCCTCTCCGGACACGGCCCGACACGTTCATGGTCACACCAAAAGGCACAGAGATGGGCCGGTGGCATCTCTGACAGAGGACGACTCTGCCGCTCTGTCTGGGGTCCCCCGAGGGCTTCTGAGGAAGGGTGGGGGTGCCCCTGGCAGGCCCGCGCTGAGCTCCGGCTCCTTGTCTCCAAGGCCTTCGACCTTGCCGTCCAGCCTCTTCGTCCCTCATGTCTCCCCCGCACTCACCCCTACGCACGGCTGTGCCCCGGGGCCTTTGCACTTCTCCATTCCACTTGGGGGGCCTTTCCTCCACCCTCAGGGCCCGGCTCACACACAGCCGGCTCTGGGGGTGTGGCTCTGACTCCCCTCAGAGGCTTCCCGCTCTCCTCGAGGCTAAGAGCCCGGACTCCGGCATTACACCCGGGAGTCTGAACTCCCGTTCTGGCGTGGATGCAGGTGTGGATGCAGGTGTGGATGCAGGTGTGGATGCAGGTGTGGATGCAGGTGTGGATGCAGGTGTGGATGCAGGTGTGGATGCAGGTGTGGATGCAGGTGTGGATGCAGGCGTGGATGCAGGCGTGGATGCAGGTGTGGATGCAGGTGTGGATGCAGGTGTGGATGCAGGTGTGCACACGGTGCCTCAGTTTCCTCTGCTGTAAAACGGGACCCACGGGGGGTGCCTGCCTCATAGCACTTTTGTGAGGATTAGATGAGGCAGCCCGCGGTAACGGGTACGTAAGTTACACCGTTACAAAGCAGGGTCCCGCACGGGACCACCACTCCATCCGTGCCCGGGGTGGTGACAAGGACACTAACAACATCGCGTCGGCTGCTGCTGGCGTCCCAAAGCGCTCTGTCTCCGTGAGTGACACAGCAGTTTCAGAATCCCAGTTCGCCCTGCTTTAGCGTGACTGGTTTCCACCTGGCACGGAGCTGCGGGCATGAGCACACCCCGGGGATCTGTGAGAAAGGCAAACCCTGAAGCCGCACTGGGCAAGGGCCGGCAGCCCCCGATGCCCAGAGGACACCGGCTGAGGACTCCGCCTGGTGGTCACCTGACCTCCTGCTCTGAAATCCCAGCTCCTCCGACTCCTCGCCCTGCAGCCTCAGAAAAGTCATTTGACTTCTTTTTGCCTTGGTTTTCTGCTATTAACATTAAGGGTTTAGAAACAAACAAACAAAAAACTAACAACAAAAAAACTTGGCATTGTACTAGCTAAGTGTAACTAGTGCTCAGCACGTAGAAACGTGCCTGTCACAGAGAAGCATTCAGTGACGACGAGCTAGTTCTGTCCTCATCTAGGATTAAACGAGCTGATAATAATCCCTGGGAAGCACCCGGCTGCTTCAGTAGGGGTTTTGTTAGGAGTCACTACATGTGCATCTGATTTTAAGCCTCCTGAGGCCACGGGCCCGGCCTTCTCGCTGTCTGTGGATGCTCAGCCTGGAGCTCAGCCTGGGTTTTGCATGGAGCAGGCAGTAGGAGGAGGTTTGCTGCCTGGCACTGCGCGGAGACTGCAGTGACACAAGCCAATTCGCTTTGGCTGCAGCGGCTTTCCCGAGGCCAGCGGCCTGTGGGCCACTTGTCTTGTGCACAGATCTGTCCTCCCCAGTCTGAGGCCGCTTTCATTAAAGGTCACACCCCCTAAGCCTAGTAACTTTGGATTTAGAAATCATTTTGACTTGATATTTTACAGAGAACATGGCAGGCTTAGTGAGTTTAATCTGTCTCTCTCTTTTAATACACCGGGGGTGGGACACCTTTTAACCTACCTGACAAAGCTTTTAAAAAGCCTCTGCTTAGAAACTGACTCAGCCTGGAGCAGAATAATGTGAGAGCTGGCTGTGAGCTTTCCCCCGCCAGAGCCGGCAACCCCAACAAAGAGTCACAATGGCTCAGCACTCCTCTACACACCAAACTGGATCCGCAAGTTCATTTTCTTCCACTCCCCACCCTGGAGAAAAGCAGAACCGGCTGACTGACGGAAAGAAACAGCCATCCTGCCAGTAGCCAGCCTCCTCTGAGAGCTCTGCTTCATACTGACCCCTTAAAATAGCCAGGTCTGCACTACGCCAGGGGTATTACAAAGCTGGGTTTGCAGCAAAGCAAGGAACTAACCCGCCGGAGAGAAGTTCCCAGGTTAGACAAGCACCAGGACTGTAACTGATAGTAAATGTTAACTTTATTAGCACAGACCATGCTACTGCCTTTACTACAAATAAGATTCATGCAGCTCGTCCGGTAGTCAAAACTGTTATACATGTTAAGTCTGGGAAGGTCTTCATTTTATCCAACAGCAGATAAGAGTCCCCTGAACATGTAAGCATAAGCTAGCCACCATTAAAAGCTGGCCGGCAGCCTTGTCGTCATCCCAATGGCAAAAACGATGTTTTTATTATTACATTGCAATCTAATAAATAAATGAACAAATTCCACATCTCGATGACTGTTTCTCCTACTATTTCTTATAACCACAGGTTACTGGTGATCTGAGATGTTTTTTCCCTCCTACTTCTTGTACTGGGAATTTAAGGGAACAAGAGAACTGATTAAGTTATCTTTTGACCCATGGGGGCAAGTCAGGTAAATGCAGGTAATAAGGCGAGAGGCTGAAATTATAGCGGTATGAAAATCATCCGTGTTTCTCTCCAAAGGCAGCATCGCTATCGAAGTGGACATAATCATACGGGAGGGTCGCAGGCCGATGCCCAGGGCTCCCTGAGAGCAGACCGCGGGGAGTCTGGGACACGGACGACACCGCCCCCCCCACACCCACGCAGTCCAGGAGTAACTGCTTCCTGGGGTCCCATGCCGAACGATGGAGAAATCAGGCAGGGCGGTTTCAGATCTCAAAGTCCCGCACCCCAGAGAACAAAACTGAGCTCTGTTCACCCCGCCGAGAGAGGAAAGCGTGCTGTGAAGGTTTTTCTAATGCCGACGTAGTGCCCTGCCAACTGCTCCTGTCAGAGCGTGGTTTAATTAGCTCGGCCCCCACGCCTCTTGTAATCACCTGTCATTAGCGACGATGCCTGCATCTGTCTACACGTCTGTCGGAACTGCCGGCCCAGCTCACGTCGCGGGGAGAAGAAAACTTTTATTGGGATATGGCCTCGGTGGCGAAAAGGGTCACCTTTAAAGCTGACCTACCTGCACCCAAGGCCACCACCCCACCCCCGACGATAACCCAAGGAAAGGAACCCCTGAAACAAACTTCTATAGAGCAGAGAAATAAATTTCAAATAAGATAGTTTAGAGGTTCTACAACCAAAGAGGAAACTGTATTATGTCTCTTTTTTGGGGCATTTCTGCTTGACTCTGGGAAAAAAAAAAAAAAAAACACTAGTGATTTATTCTACGCATTTATTCTACGTTCCAAGGGTTCCAGGGTCTTTCCACCCCGGTGCCCTCCTCAGCCTTCCAAGGTCACACCTGGCACCTCCTTCTTCCAGTAATCCCCCGGGCTCTAGGTCTGCCTTCCCTGCCACTTGGTGGCTGCCACTGCCAGCTCTATCTGAGAGGATATTTTCCCAAAGACTGGCTTCATTAATAGGCCGCAACCTCCCTGGAGAGACCTCTTTCTTCCTCACGCCTCTAAAAACACACACACAGCTCTTTTCCGTGGTGACATGTTAGCACATGAGAGGGAGAAGAGAGACAGACAGAGACAGAGACAGAGAGACAGAGATAGAGAGAATCCTAGGCCTATTCAAAAGCCTACAGTGTTTTTAGGTTAGTGATTTTGAAGTTTTGATTCTCTTCTAACAGGCTGAAGCGCTTTGATTTAGTTTTTTAATTATTTAACTATTTAATTTTCTCTGAATTCCATTTTCCTCATCTATAAAACGAAGATAATGGTACCCAACCTTTGAGTGATTTCTATGAGGAATAAAATATGAAAATACAGGTAAAGTGCCAATACATGGTAGGTGCTCACTACCTCCTGGGCTCCGTTTTGACTCCTCCTTTCCATAAAAACGTTCCCAACTTAGAATGATTACTTCTTGCAAAGAATTCGTGGTTTCCTTACAGGTACAGCCACGGCCACGTCATCTGGCATCTCTCACAGGCACTTATGAGTCTGTTTTTCTGACGACCGCACCACCACCTTGAATGGAAACCAGTCACAGCGCTGGACACAGAGTAGAAACTTTCTCTAAAGAGTCTCTAAATGGAATCTGGGTTCATTTTCAATCGGAGTCGACAAATGCCATGACAGCGTGAAAGCTTTGCCCCCACCCCGTGGTTCGAGCCCTCCTGTCTGGCCCTCCTGCCTGGCCACACCACCCACTTCCCCCACTTCAGCCATTGTGCTCTGGTCAGGCTGGCTGGTTCATTCTCCCCCTTCTCAGCTCAGCTTAAATGAGGTTCTGTTGAAAACCCCTAAAAGGTTCTGTGCCCCTCCACGATGGCCCACGTGTCCTTCTTCTCCATATAAGCCTTATCTTATATACGTTTCTTTTCGGTCTCTAGAAAACTAGATATAAACGTCCCTCCTGCCACTAGACTATAAACTCCACCAGCACAGGAAAGAGGCCATGTATTTTTTGTTCCTCCTGTACCCCCAGTGCCAGGCACATAGTAGGTGTTCACGAAACACTTGCTGAATGAATGAATAGCTTTTCGCTTTCTTCTTAGCCATCCGTGTTCATGCTACTGACGAGTGAAGACACAAATTAAGGACCTGTGAGATTAATGCCAGACTCCAAGCTCACTAACGCTTAAAGAAACGCTTTACAGCATTAAACACCCCAGACCTGGCCAAGCGCTGATAGAAACATAAAAAGCCTTCTCACTAACCCTATCGGAGATGGCGATAACCCGGGGAGATTAGGTTTCTGGCCTTCAAAGAAACCCACCGAGGACTCGGGAATGAACCGGGTCTTCAGGGAACATCTCTCGGACCCTCAGACAAGCCTCTCCCTCTCACTCCTGCTTGGCCAGGTTTTCACAGCTCCTCACACTTCAGCCTCCGCCTTCTCCTCGGCCCGTGAACGCTACGGGCCCTGCTGTGACCAGAGCCCCTGGCTGCACCTCTGGGCTCAGCATCCTGTAAGCACTGCCGTGAAGGCTTGGGGAGGCCTCTTCCTTCCACCGTCTAAAGTGTTGAGGATTTGAGCCCCTCCTCTTATCTGTGACCATGCCAGGGCCCTTCCTGAATGTACACCCTGTCTGCCATCCTGCACCGACCTTTTAGGGTGGCCTGCCTCCCTGTGACCTTCTCTCCTATCTGACTCTAACCTTCACTGCTCAGGATGCTCAGTGACGATGATCTCAGGGCTGGTCAGGGTGCATCGTCGTGCCTTAAATGACAAGCTAACGCTGTTTTATTCTAGGAAACGGTTCCAAACCCTATCCACACTCTGAGGTAGGTTTACGCATAAAAACCATCCCTCTTTTCGAATGAAAGACCCATCCACAGGTTGTCATGTTTCTAATACGTCCCTTAAAAGAAGATTATTTCTTTGCCCCACAGAGAAATCAAAGAACCCTGAATTTCCCTGGGCGGTGATTTCAATACCTCTCGTTACTAAATCCTCATTCTTAAGATAGAGTCAAGTAGGTCCATTTTTCTTCCTCTTCCCTGTCTCTTTTATGTTTCAAAACGGGTAGGAGAGAGGACTGAACCTTCCTCACATATATCAACAAAACGATGAACACACCTCTCTTCCTTGACAAGCCAGGAAGCCAGTTACTGGGCAGGGCTCAGCCTTCATTATTAAGTCTGAAGCTATGAGTGAAAAATAAAAATAAAAAATAAAAAAAGCAATTATTTTACACGAGCGACTATAGGATATTTTTACTAGTTCAAGATGGTCAAAGGAATCAGCCATGGCTGGCACCACCACACATTGGTTCAGTAAAAATGCCCTGTGGAGAACTGACACCGTCCCTGTAATTTTAAAAGATTTGCTCATTTCAACCAACCGGCAGCATTTTCTGCCCCGTGATGGAGAAATTCACAGGATACTGGGCCCCTCACGGCTTCTGTGGCTATAAAAGCCCCTTCATGCTGGATTTTTTTTTTTATATATATATTTGGTAAATTAATAGTTTACTGTTCCAAGTTTCCTACGTGTTTATATCATTGCTTTTCTGACATAAAACGTTTGCAGTTGTTATGGAAACATGTGGTAACATTTGCTGCTGAGTTTTAAAATGCATTCTCTACCCCTGTTACGCACCTGAACTGAAGCCAAGAACTCGCTTTGCTTCACATTAGAGTGAAATCCAAACGGGTCCGGGTAACTATAAATGGGGACTGTTTGTCTTGGCTCCTACCTGTATCAGATTTAGACGGAGGAATCCCAGGGAAGAAATTACCCGGGATAAAATGGATATTTCTAAATGACAAGGCCTGCAATTCCAGTGGCTCCAAATATCAGCTTTCTGTTTCATCTCACGGACAGCCAGAGAGAAAGTGGGGAGGAGGGCCGGACGAGGAAAGACCGACACCAGTTCCTTTCCGGAGCCAAAAGCTGCTTGTTTTGATTATCCTGGAGGAGGAGGAGGAGGCTGTAGGTCCTGATCAGTTAAGTCTTGTTAGCAAATTAAATGGTTGTAGATTACACGTGCACGAGACAGGAGTTTGAGCCCCTGGCTTCGAGCTGGAATGACAAAAGTACAAATTCTTTCAGCCTGTTCTGTCCTCCGATTTTCCTCGTCGAGCACCTCACAGTTCTCGAGTCGTTGTTCGTGCTCACCCTTGGCCCGCGTGGAGGCCGTGTTCATCGGCCAGGCTTTCGACGCGGCCTGTTAACCCATCTCTCCACGTCTTCACACCTCCCCCACGCGAAGCTGCCTCGTGCAGCGGAACACGTGTCATAAACACCTCTGTTCAAAACCAAGCCCTCGAGCTCAGGAAAGGGTCAGGTGAGGAAGGCAGAGGAGATCTCTTGCCCGTCTGAGCATTTTTCTGGGGCTTTCAAGCACGATCAAACCAAGAGTCACAGAAGAAGAACTGCTAACGTGTGCATTCGGGCTGGGCCCGGGCGCCGGGCGCCCCGACTCCCGCCGGCATCCCGGTCCTGTGGGCTGGGCTGCCCTAGTCCTTCTGGCGCGTTTGTGAAGAGTCGAGATTAATTTTCACAGCTTAACTCTGCCTCCTCCTTCTGGGAAAGTGAGCGTGCCCTTTGCTGGAGAGTTCCACGCTACGTTTCAGGCAAGACGAGATGCTGTTTATGTATACTTGAAGGGAACGGGGAAAAGAATTATGATGTTTTTCTAAGCACAAAAATATGAGAGAGGGCCAAAAATTTTTTTTTTTTTTTTCTTCTCCATGGACCCTTAGACAGGAAGAAACATTTGGGAGGATTCTTTGGCAGCAACTGAAAAAAAATAATAATAAGTCCTCCTCCACTCACTTTTAAAAAAAAATGTATTCTGATAAAGAATTTCCAGTTCGAAGGCATATCGGTTCTGGTCTAGATCCAGGATGCTATCTAAGAAAGCCAAGGGTGCACAATACAGACATAGGAAGAGCCAACCAGGTGTTGGTTGGAGCCCTCCCAAAGCACGCATGATGGCTGCATGAATATATTCCACGTAATGATATATGTAAATAAGACATACAGGTTACATATCATCCATACAATATATATCATCACGTGCAGTGTTGCATGTTCTCATGTTTCTCTACCTTGCTTCTTCTTTAGCATAAACAGACAGACTGGTAGTACTTCTTAACTCATCGGAACGAAGACAAATGCAGTGATTAAAAAGAAGGCACCCGGGACCTCGTGCCTGGGCTCTCAAGTCCTGGGGTGGCTCCTTACGACCTGTGTTATGTGAGATACATTCCTTAGTTGTATCCCTGTCTGGGCCCTCGTGGCCATAGCTGTAACATGAGGATACAAGCGGCATCTCCTTCGCTGGGTCAGCGTGGACAGGAAATACGGAAACGTGGGTGGAACCCTTGGAAGCTTCACGAACGGTCAGCTGCTGTGATCGATGGTGATGACCATCACCTCCGTAATCAACCTAATGATGATCGCGACGCAGCTCCTTGATCCCTTCAGCGTGTGAGGCCTGAGCTTCCTAAACGCGGATGCCATTTTTAGCGACATCCACGAACCACCGCGTATTTATATAGCTAGCATTTTTCTTTAAATCGACTTAAAATAATAATAAAAAAAAACTTACAGGCTGACTTCAAGTCTCTCGTTCTCAATATTATCTCAGAAACACGGATCCAAATGCTAATGTTATGATGCTTTTCTAATCGGACGCAAAAACACGTACCTCCTGAAAGAGAAGATACCTGACAGTGTATTACAAAACCCTCTCAGGTGAGCCCAGGAGCGTGCGTGTGAGACTTTGCGAGCCTCTGAGCCGGGGCGTGGCACGTTTCCGAAGCATTTACTTACGCCTGGGCAGTGAGACGTTTCAGACTGGACAGCGACCCACTGCCACACGCGCCCACGTGGACGACACACGGCCGTGCCGAAGGGCTGGACACGGGTGCCGGGGACGCAGCTGACCTCACCTGGCACGTCTTCGGGCCTGACGCCTGTCTCAGTGCGAAGGGGCGGAGAGTCACTCCCCTTCATCGGCTGCGTTCCCCGTAAGGAGACCGCAGACAGGGTGAGGCTTTCATAAAAGCGGGGAAAAGACACCACCTCCGGAGGCCTCGGCCGGTCTCTGCAGACCGGAGCAAATGAATCCTGACCCCCTGTGCCAACCCAGTTTCGTGTGATACATTGGGTACAAGAAAAGATTAATTACTTATGAAAACCAAGCTAACATCTCTACAGCAAATGTATGATCGCTATAGAGAACAGGACATAAAGGTTTTGCTGCCTGCATCATTAGCTCGGCTATAATAAATGAGACGCTCTATGTGATGTATAATATGGTAAAGGAAACGCAGCTGTCCGCTTCTGTAGGCAGGCGCCTAGGTGCACCGCACCTGAGCCTGCAGCCCCTTAATCACCCCCCACGACAAAGCGGCCTCACTCGGCACGGTGACGGCTGAAAGACCATCATCCATGGATAATTAACTCTGTCAGGACGCTGAGGTCCTAACATGAGGTCCTCATGATTCCCCACTAAGGGAAAGACAGTAAAACGTTATTAAAATGTATCACTAATATTTAATAAACATTTTTTTAAAAAAAGACTGTTCTATTTGTGTGTCATTAATGCGAGCTGTGAGTTACGGCAGCATCTGAATTATTATCATCACTTCTCGCGAGCATTCTATCATTCGAAGGGCAAAGCGGCCTTCTGAGCTTAAGAGCCGCAGAGAATGACTTCCATTTGGGATTAGGATTTTAAAAGCACATATTCGCGCTTGGTTCTGTGTATCGTCGTCCCTCGGGCCGCACGAACGTATCTGTCACCGGGAAGGACGTCGCCGGGATGACCCGTCTTAGGGACGCGCCAAGCCGCACGCTGCTGGTAGAACGTTTTCCACCGTCTTCACGTGATCTTTACGGGGGTCCGTCGTGTCTCGGGCATTCGGAGACTGTCCCCCGTCACAGGAAGGATTCGCGTCCCTCAGTCAGCAGGCTTCGTGAGGCTAGAAGAGACAAAAGCCCCTCTCTCTCTCCATCCATGCAGACGATGGACTCCCCACTGTGTGGGGCTGTTCTCCACCTGGTAATTAAAATAGCACCTGAACAGGACCATCTTTGAGCGCGGAGAAAGTCTTTACAAAATGCGAATATCCTTTCTTTCTTTCTTTCTTTTTTTTCCTCTCCCTGTCAAATGCTTCTAAACTTCATGCATATTTTGTGTGACATACGAAAAAAGAAAAAGAAAAAATGCTTAAATAAACTTGTACACCCCTCTCAAAAAAAAAAAAAAAAAAGAAAAGGAAGGGAGGGTAAACATCGGGCCCTTCGCTGCAACCTTCCACGCATCGATAAAAATCATCAAATTAATGCCCGGCTCTGTAATTGACTCAAAGAATGAATGAGCTGTCTGTCTCTGCTCTGTTTCTAGGAGTCTGTCGGTTTATGGCAGCCTAGAGAGACACAGTCCGCCACTTAATTTTCCTCTTCCTTTTTCAAACACGCGCATTTTGGGAAAGACGTTATTTATACAAAGGGCTGCCAGCGCGCTGGGTTAGGATGGATTTGGATACACAGACTGTTTCACAAGCGAGTCCTTTTTTTTTTTTTTTTGAACCGAAATAAAGTCTCTTCGGGAGTTCTCTGCACAGTCCATACATGCAGAGATGATCAACACGGACACAGACTTTTCTTCCAGAGGCTTTCTCCTGACCCGACGTTAACTTGACGTTCGAAATGCGTCTTTCTTCAGAAATGCCTGCTTATTTCGGTGGCACGGTTCCTTGGGTACCGCTGGGGGCTGCGAGGGCAACCTGGGTCCCCTCTAATAATCCCTATGACATCTTTACAACGCAATTTAACCGCGCATGTGTTAACGGCGGATTTGGGTGGCAGCCAGCGTTCGGGCTTACCTTTTGCTTTGTATTAAAAGAAAGAAAGCGTTATTACGTTTTCTTCTTCGTCAGAAGGGCAACCTCAGGTGTGTCCGACGACCTCGCCGACCACACCCCCAGGAGGCCGCTGCTCCCGGGCGGTGAGACGAGCGCATCGTCCCGATCACATGACACATCTGTGCTGTGGGAAGAGAGCTGGGTTCCCCCACGGAGGGCCTGGGAATGAGCCCCAGACTCAAGGGCGTGAGACGAGCACTGGCGACCACTGTCAGTGGTGTCCCTGCTTCTCCCTGCCGAGAAGCAAACCCTTCCTCGGAGTCAGAACCGCCAGCATTTCTGCAGACACCCTTTTCGTGGGGACGATGAGTACCGTGGACACCTCGTTCGCTTTTACAAACTCTCATGTGCTTTCTCTGCAAAAGGAGAATGAAAAACTGCCCAGAGAAAGGCAAAAATAAAAATAAAAAATAAAATACACACGAATATTTCCTCCAAGCAAGAACCTACCTAGAGCAGAACAGTGCTACAAGGTCACCGAAGGCCAGTACCCAGCCTGCATTCTGGTCTCTCGGCCAAGGTCACCGCCTCTATTCCTGAGCAGTGCGAGAAGGTTGAGCTTTTTCGTTCACAGCAGACAGGACTTCCATGGTCTGGCTCCCCATCCACGCCGTCCCGTCTCCAGACGTGTATCGCTTAGCCTGGAGAGCTGCTAACGTATCTGAATTTTGGCTGACGATTCAATAGTTAAGAGACTTCACGAACACACACATCATTCTGCTTCCTTGAAAACGGAGAGCCGGCCTCCCGGCGAGGCTGACGGCTGCTGCCCGTTCTCCTCTGTCCCACCTCCGGCTTCATCCATCCAGGGTATCCGCGGACACCTGAGTTTGTAACCTCTTGTCTGGCTTCACTAGAAAACTCCAAAGGATCCAAGGATCACGCTGTTCTCATCGAATGCTCAGGAGGACACTTCCTTGAGAAAGCCAGGGCCTCTCTGTGCAACTGCTTAGGGCTGCAGGAGCCTGCTACGCCCCCAGAACCCGGTCCCATCCTCCGTTATGCAGCCAGGTGCCAGGTGTGATGGTCTCGGGTGCCCTTGGTCCAAAGCCTACCCCGTGTGTAAACACAAAGATGCTTTGAGAAGTGCAGAGAGATGTCACCAGCCCGGGGGCTGCTCCACCCGCCACCCTGGCCAGCGCCGTCTGTGTGCACCTCGCTCCGCCTCGCGCTGGGACCCGTGCGCGCAGCGGGCACGCGGCTGAAGGCGCCCTCGCTGGCTTCTCCGCCACCACCTGTCTCCGAGGCTTCTAGAAGACACCGTGCTGAGCACGGCTCCCGATCCTCAGAGGCCCCCTCGGAGCTCTTAAAGCGCGTATAACGTGCAGAATTTCAAATGAAGAACCAGCAGCAGATAGAGAGCATTTACGGTCGCTATGCAAACGAGCGAAATGAAAGACGTGTGTCCCGTCGTTGAAAATACCAATGCTCGAGGCCCGAGGGCGGAGAAGCAGAAAAGCAGTGTGCTCATCGTCCCAGTAAGACAACCCGCTGATTTGTTTAGCGGGCCAGTGTAGAGTGCACGTGTGTTCACAGCGACATCTCACCACCTGATCGGATCATACGGAAAAAATCACCACCACAGATAAAATGCCCGTTGGAGCCAGGGCTGTCGCATGACAGAGGTCACCGCCACACGCCACCCCGGGCCCTCCGCTCCCGTGGCCTCGGGGGCCGGTGCTCGTGATAGATAGATAGAGTCGTCTCCCCCGCACTCCGCGCACGCTGCCGGGCGCCACGCCGACAGGGGGAAGGAAGGAGAGGTCTCCGGATCTGCCCACCTACAACGCGTCTCCGTCAGGTAATGAATGCAGACAGCTTGGGGACCGTCCACCTGCGCTGTCCGCCTCTGCCCGCCTGCAAAGCGAAACCACCGGGGACCGGCAGAAGCTCACCTGTCTGACAGGGCCAGCACTGACTCTCTCCGCGGTGACAGCCGGGGCCTACCCTCTTCCACCCGACCCGCCCGCCGTAACTCCCTCGCAGCGCAGCCACGAGGCAGCTGACAGTAGCAGCTGCGGCCCCTAAGCGAGATGGATGGAATTTTCATAACTAGTTCCCCAAGTTACATTTTACCTTCAGGATAATTTATGAGCTGCTCCGGAGCCTTGAAGAGACAATATGCTTGCCATAAAATTAACTGCAACCGTCGTGTAGGTTATAATTAACACTGGGAGGGTAGCACCGACGAGATGAAACACAGGGTATAATTGATGGTGAAACTGGAAACGGAGGGAGCTAACAATATCATTCCCGGGCACGCCGCCTTAGCGCAACCGACGCTTTCTGAGAGGGTTAACGGCCAGCGCCTTCCAGGGCCCACGTTCTGGAAGGGGAGAGGCCAGAGCTGAGCGGGGCGGAGGGGTGGTGGAGGTGTGGCTGGCAAGGCCGCACGGGGCGTCTGGACGGATCCAGAGACTGTCACCAGTTTGGAAAGGACGGCGTGCTGGACCAAGAGCCCAGCCGAGCATCTGGCATCGAGCTTCCCGCACGATGTCCACGCCGCGCCCTCCGCAAGCCTGCCTTGGACATGTGACCTCATCTTCTCAGGAAAAGAGCGTCCTTCTCAGGAAGAAAATGGTATGGACAAAAGACAGACCATCAGAGCTCCCCAAATGCCCTGCGAAGGGTCACGGCGTTCACCGAGAGAGAACAAACACAGCAGAACGTGAGCCATCACCCAGCAGAACGTGAGCCATCGCGACCTCACCCAGGCGGGCGTCCCTAACGACGGAAGATGGTCCGCTAAACCTCGGGGCGTTTTCAAGGACAAGACAAAGCGTCCTGTCTGAGCGCCCCGTCCAGAGGGCGAGGGTGGGGAGAAAACACCTGGAGAGTGATGCCGACCACTCCCATCTTAAAATACTCGACTATCCCTTTCGTGCATGGATACTAAACAGTCTGAATGATACTCCTCCCCCCCACCCCCAAAAATACCAAATATTCTAAACACGCAGGACTCACTCAAATAATTCTAGTAAGCAATGTTAAGGTGACGGACCTATTTTTGTTTTTTTGTTTTGTTTTGTTTTGGTTTTGTTGTGTTTTTGTCCTGGGACAAGATACTGAAGATCCTTCTGATAAATGATGCAACAGTGTCCCCTACAGGCCAGGAGAGCTGCTCCTGACCCTCTCCCACCCCCATGACTTCCTTCCTCAACTGAAAGGCGAAGTTAAACCCTGACGCGGAACCTGGAATACACATTACAGAGTAAATTTGCAAAATCCACGTGGGACACCCCGAGACAGAATCAAATGACTACTGTTCGTGTGTGGCGAACTGTTGCCTCGATGTAAACAGCTGGGGAGGAGCCCGTCACGGAGGAGACGAATGCCACCCCTTCTTCCACTCCAATCAGCCTTGACCAACCCAGCCCCCAAACGACTCCATTTGGAGGGGGTTTAGAGATGCTTGGAGGCTGCACTTTGATGCTCTCCCCGGCACCCACACTCGCCCATCTTCTCAAAGACTGTAACCAAATAAAAGAGATGGCATAGTTAAAAGGGTAATAACTTTCCTTTAGAAGATTTACGGTAAGAGAAATTTATGGATAAAGCAGGACCCGGAAATTCTTTCCTTTGGAGAGAGATGCCCCCACAACTGAACAGTGTGAAACACGTGTAGGTACCACAGGAGATAAACCTTCAGAGGTCCACACCCTGGGAAGGATGCTGGGATGCTGGGAGGTCTCTGAGCCCAGCATCGCGAGACCAAGGCAAAGCATCCCGCGAACATGTTGCCTTGTCACCGTTCCGGTGGAGGCCACACGGTGGAGGGCTGAGCGGGGCGATGCCGGCTGAAACTCCATCTCCACTCCTTACGGGTTGTGTGTGTGGCTTGGAGCGCGTTCCTCTTCTCTCGTGAAGCGTTTAGAACTCTGGCACTGAGTTGAGTTCTCCATAAACATTCGCCGCTATGATCACGAACGTCAGCACGAGGGCAGTGGAGGCAGAAGCCGACACGAGAGACCCCCACCCCACCTTCGGCTGCCACGTGGGACCCGACCCACAGGGCTGCACCTCGTCGGAGCCGGCTGGCGTCTTCCGGGCCACCCGGACCAAGCCGACTCTTTCGGAGATGACGTCGCTGAGATCCAGGGTCTGCGACGTGCCCGGCATCTAGGGCCCGCTGGCGACAGGACTCGAACTGGAGTCCAGGCCCCTGTCTGTCACTCACCCGTGACAGTGCCCGGCAGAGGATGAAATCCAGCTCCACCGAGTGCGTCCTCCCCAGGGCAGCACCGTCGTGTCCCCGCCACGAGGCTGGGACCGGGCGTGAGGCGCGCTCTCTAAAGAGAGGCCAGTCTGGTTAACAGAGAGTGGTTTCCATTGAACATCTAGAATGCCACAGGCACTTGCTCTCGGTGTTCGACGTGCAACCCCGTCATAGGCCCTGTGAACTCGCTTCCATTATCACCCCCGGGCAAGCCACGAATGAGAGAGCTGAGGTGCAGAGGGCTGAGGCGGCTTCTCTCGTGACACCCTGTGCCTGCACATAACATGCTTGGAGTTACCGAAGTGGGGTCCGAGACCCAAACCTGACTGACTCACGCTCCCCACCTCTACGCCATATTCACGGAACTGCTTTGAAGAAAATCCTCGAGAAAAAAAAAAAAAAAAAGATCTCCCTCCCACCATTTACCCATGAGATCTGGGCCCCCGGAGAGAGGGCAGCCCAGATCTCTCATCCTGTAACCCACGATCACACATAGATTTCTCCCTCATTTGTCACTCACATGTAGAGACAAATAGCACCTCTCCACGTGTAGCCGACACAATCTCCCAGTGCAGCAGGATCCCCCTCGAATGCCTGGGGACTCACACGGGAAACCCGCCTCGTTCTTCCCCAGGACGAGGGTGTGCGTGCCATCCTGACGTCATCTCATGCACGGCACTGACTGTGCTATATCGTGTGACACAGGTCCCCTAGTCAAGTGTTACTCATCTCTATGCACTCACGGACCACAGTCGTGCCTGGCACCGGGCAGGCCCTCGGGAAGCGTTTGCCAAATCAACACGGGACTGACTGCTCACCCCTAGTAACCATAACCGTCACTTATTAAAGGCTGGAGCACGTTATCGCAGGAAATACAGAGGATAACCCCGCAACACCTACGAGAGAGGTACGGATTCTCTGGCTCCCTATTAGGAGATATTCGTGACTATAATGCGGCCTGGATTTAAGCTTTCCTTAAAGTGAAGGCCTTTCGGGTGATACTTTTTTTTTTTTTTTTTAAGTTACTGGTAACCAGGGTGCAGATCGCCTCAGGAGAAATTAATGGTGTGGACTCCTGAGGGCGGTGTCCCCGGGGACGGCGGTGTCCCACAAACAACTCACAAATTCACGAACACGGGCGATTACAACTGGGAGGGTCCTATCAAGTGTCCACTCTACGATGAAGGTCGGAAGAGAAACTTGTGTATCTTTATCTCAGCCGAGCGACTGTATTTTCGCTCTGCTGAGTACTGCTGAGATGCAGGACATGGCAACTACATACGTTTCTTTAAATGTCTGGAGGTCCACTTAGAAAAAAAGAGTTCCCATCTGTCATCCTGCTAGAGCATTAGGTCCATGAAAGGAGAATTTTCATCCGTTTTCTTCACTGCTGTGTGTCTGGAACAGTGCTTGGCAAATAGCAGGCACTTACTAAGTACTTACTGAATAAATAAATGGATGAATTGATGTTTTCTCAAAAAGTGTAGGAAGCACTGCCTGGAAGAAACAGCCAGCAACCAATCACAGCCAGAAACCAGCCAGGAGCAGAGCCCGCTCGGAAGGCTGTGTGCTGACTTTATAAATAAGATGCGCACAAGTCAAGTGGCTTCTGTCCCCCATAAAATCGTTCAAAGAATGACAGTAACAACCGTAATAACACATTAATAGCGCTTGACTCCTTAAGATACAGTTGCTGTATCTTGGGGAAAAAAAAAAAAGGGTAACCCCATCCCGAGACTCATTTAATCCTTGCTCTAAATTTATATAATGTTTCAATTCCTACACATTTATGAGGAGGTTTTATGGAGTTATCGGGTTTTATGGAGTCATCTGGTTCGGAGACATGGAGGATATTCTTCTGCTAAGGGCAGCAGAAAGCAGAGACCACCATCGTTAGAGGAGATGGGACAGATGCATTAAGAGCGAAAGGCATCGGTGACCGCCAGCAGGCCAGCGCCTCCTCGCATCTCCCCAGACCCGCCTTTGCTCCTTCCTCATGCTCACCCCGAAGCTGCAAACACACCCAGCTCCCCACGGCCTCTGCCAGGAGCAGCAGCCACGCTCTCTAGCCTGAGTGACGGCAGGTGACGTGTTCAGGGACTCAGTTCACGCGTGGTCTCAGAAGACGATTACATCCGCCTCATCATCTCACGACCCATTCTTAAGGCTGGCGATTCTACTTTTTGCGATCACAACTCCCCAGGATGGAAATCAAACTTGGGCCCCCCACGCTGAGTCCCCAAGGCTGATGCTCATCGCTGCCCTGATGTCATTAAAGCCGCATCGGGACGTGAGCAGGTAACCGGCAAGGAGGAGGTGCCTGGAGCAGGTGAAACAGGGACGTGAAGCCACACGGAGCCCCAGCTTTGCCCCTCCCGGCCTGAAACCCATCCCCTAGTTCAGAGGAAGGACCCTATGGAGGGCTTTCTCCTCCTCCGTTCTTCCTTTTCTCTTCCAGTTCTATCTCGCTTCCAAGAAGGGCTTGGGGATGAGACCATGTGAACACGGAATTGAGCACGTGTATCACACGTGTCCGTGACTCCTTTCTGTAACGTCTGCCAAACTCGAAGTTCCCTCGAGGAAAATCCACGGCTGAGTCATCTCTCGGCTTCCAACAGAGCCTCAGACAAAGCTGGGTGAAAGGGGGCGCACGCCGGCTGGCGGTCGTGTCGCTGCCCCTCCCCCCCTCGCCTTGACACTTCCGAACACACCAAGCTCCGTTCCTTGCACGTAACAAACTCTCCAAAACTAAGTTAATTCTGGACCAACTCGTCAGGCCTGCCAGGGAGCAACGGGAGACGCCAGCTCCCCATGGAGACAACCCAGCACGCCAGCCTCAGATCCGGAGTCGACCCGCACACGAGATTTGCACGAACTGTTTTACCCGTCGGGCCCAGAGCAGAGCTCTGAAGCTGACGCGCTTGGAAAAATTAAATCCTACTCATGACACGATAGGGATTGAAAGTAGACTTTGTCGCAAAGATATGCAGAGGGGACCCATCCCGGAGGGGAGTGGTGATGGCCGGGGGCTGTGGAGAATGGAAGGGGCGTCAACATAAGATGGCTGTCTCACTTGTCCCGAAAAAGTGCTGACTTGGCAGTTTTTCTGTTTTTGTTTATTTGTTTGTTTTGAGTCACCAAAGCTCAATACGCGGAAGAAATGTATATAAAAACATCCAGGTCTAGACAGCTACTTATAACTGGAAGGAAGTAGTTCTAAAAGCTTTCCTAAGAAGCTGCCATAAACATTTCTTTCCTAAGAAGCTGCCATAGACATTTCTTGAAACGCTTCTCAGCACCATCGTAAGGTTCGCCGGGCCCGAATGCAGTTGTCTATTACGAGAATCGGGGTAAGTGCCGTTTGAGCCTAGAAATCGAGGTGCTGGAAGTGGACAGACTTTTCATTTAATGGGGCCACGTACCTGGCCAGCGTGCACTGCTTGGAGACGCTGTCACGAAAGAACTGTAAGAGAATGCAGGAGACCTAAGCAGGGGATCTCCGGAAACAGATCGGCTGGGCCACACATGAAGAAATGAAAGACACAGCTGTGTTCTCACGACAAAGCCATTTGGAACTCCGTTGGCCCAACAGGCCAAGTACGAGTCTGCCGTGTTTGGAAATCTCCTAACAGAAAACGAATGGTCTCAAATAAGCACATAAAAAAGATGCTCAGCATCACTAGTCGTCAGAGGAATGCAAATCGAAACCACAATGGTACCACTGGGATATACGTAATATAAAAAAAATGATAAGTGTTGCCAAAGCTACAGAAATATTGGAATCTTTGTGTACTACTGGTAAAAATGTGAAATGGTGCCGCGGATGCAGAAAATAGCCTGGAATCTGCTCAAAAGTTGAACACATCGTTACCATGTGACTCTCTAACTCCATTCCTGAGTAAACACTCAAAGGGACGAAAACCTGCATGTGAATGTTCAGAGCATCCTTCTTCGTAATTGCCAAAAAGTGCAAACAGCCCAGATGCCCATCAACTGATGAATGAATAATGGTGAATGAAAATGCGGTATATCCACGCAGCGGAATATTACTAGGCAAGTAAAAAGGAATGAAGTACTTACATGCTACAACATGGATGAACTTGGAAAATGCTAAGCTAACAAAAGAAGCCAGATACAAAAGGCCACTTATGATTCCATTTCTATGAAATGTTCGGAACAAGGAAATATTAGAGACAGAAAGCAGTTGCCAGCAGGGAGGGAGAAGGGGAACCAGGGAGCAGCTGTTAGCAGCTGGAATTGCTACTGCTGGTGGTCCCACAACCCTGTGAATACACCAGGAAAACACTCACTCGTTTATGTTATGGGAGATCGTATATTCTGTGAGCTATATCTCAATCTTTAAAAACCGCGATGGCCTGGTTTTTGTCTTCTTTTTTGTAGTCGTACCTGACTTAGCACAGACTCAAAAGCATCGATTTAAAGTTAAAAGGCACAATTTACCCTAAAAGAGGTCCACGTCGCTCCACGTTACTCCACGTTACCGCCCGTAACTTTTCGCTCACTCATAAACGCCCAGGGACACACACAGTCAAGTCAAAACCAGACAGGAAAGGTACACCGACTCTGGACAACATTTAGAGGCGTTTTTTTTTTTTTTTCTACCTTAAATATAATTATTGTCTGGGTGGGGCTTGCATTACCGAGACAACACAGTTCCCGCTGAGGGTTTCAACAGTATGACCGTCTTCAAAGCTGTCTGTCACTCAACACTTCCCTGGGTGTGTCAGCGCCACCTGCCACGGTGACGATGGCGCCACCACTTCCTGCCTTCTCCCAACACCGCCTTCCACAGCCTCTTCCTAGGATCTTGCGACACTCCCGTCCCCAGAAACATTGTTACGTGGGCCGCTGAGTGCTCCTCTCATGCAGCACGGTGCCTACCGCAGCCTTTTGTAAACGGTGGGGGCACACGCTATACGAAACGCTTACCAAATCATTCTTGCCTGAGGAAGCAGAGTCGTGGGATGTGCCAACTGTCTGACGGGGAGTACGGGCCTCGGTGAGCTCCAGTGTCGCCGGTCACAGGCCAGGCTGCTCAGGTCCCCGCAAGCCGGGCGACAGCTTTAAATAGTTCTCTCTCATATCAATTAACGGCAAGTGAACACATAGCTTATGACCTACCCATCGCTGGCACTAATTAGCAGCACGATGATTGTTCTTTGAAAAAGGAAGAAAGACAGGACCAAACATATATCTACTTGATGATGTGCTTTCTTCTCATTTTTACAGAAAAACTGCCAGGATGTAAGAATCAAATGGTGTGCAAGAGTCACACACATCTTCAGGATCACAAAAAGGCATGATGTTCAGTGGCAAGGCTTTGAAATGGATCACAACTTTTTTTTTTTGGTAAAGCATTTTCTCTAACTCTTGATTTACCCCCATTCTCTACACTGAGCGAGCAGACGGAAGTAAAAATATGTGACTCTCACTCTGATCTATTCGAGGCAAAGGAAGCCCATTCCCTTCCTTAAGCCGACTACAAACAATTATTCCATAATAAACATGCCCTCAAAATCGTCAGCCATCTAGGAGAGACGCTGGGGATTCGTGTAAGATAAACAAAGGGCCCCGATTTTTTACTCTATTTTATTTAGAAAAGCAACTCGGGCGTGGACACCGAACTGTACCTCTCTTCGGGCACACTTTTCAAATGATAATTTCTTCCACTGTCACCATTAAATCTTAATCCATTCCGGCTCCTTGCATGGGTCATTGAGTCTATATGTACTGCTGTTATTTTAAAGTGTTTCCCCTTGGTGGGGAGGGAGGGGGAGAAAAGATGCTGAGAGCCAGATGGGCCTCTTCACAGTTCATTTATCAAACCTAATACGCTGGGCTCCACCCTCCCCTCACTCACTATTGCGGTTAAACTTCCATATAATTTGGTGATCATTTTCATTATCGGGGAGTGACCTTAAAGCAGCCTATCCGGGGCTCCCCGGTCCTCACAGCTGCTCTTTTTCTGCCTCTTCCTACAGTAGACCCTAAGAACCTCGCTGTTTATTAGCTGCGGACTGACCTTTGGGCCGCAGAGGTCAAGACGGGGTCAGATCAGAGGGCTTGCCCAGTTCTTTAAAAGCTATAACAAGCTGTCCATCAGGCAGAGTGGACTGTATAAACAAAGCCGAATCTTCAGAAATTCTGTACCGCTTCTGTTAACACTTACCCTGCATTCACACAGCGTCTCCCGACGTATTTTTGGATCATTCAACTCCGGGGAAGTGAACAGACAGCCCTAATAAGCCTATTTGCAGAGGGCTGTTTATGGGATTACGGAGCTTGGGGCAGGGAACCCACAGCACTCAGATGCGCCCCTGGGATGGCGGGGTTGTGTGACGCCGTGACAAACTCGGTTACCCCGAGTCACACGGAATTGACACTTTCCTCCCAAGGCCAAATTACAGGGAACATATGCTTTCCGTTCAAGAGTCTTAAGCGAGCCCCAAACAATGGCATAGCTACAAAATATTTTAAAACGAAGTTACCAATTTCACTTAAAATTTCCCTGCTTCCGATATCATTCCCACAGATGAACCTGCCGAAGGCGGAGATGGGGGACCTCTGTGACAGCGGGCTTGGAGCCCTTGCCAGCGGCGGGGGGGGTCTCGGCTGGCCCAAAGCTCTCGAAGCTGTGCTGTTGCCAGCACATCCTCTGACATGCAACGTAAGGTGATGACTGTCACCTGTGTTTACCTTTCAGAGGGAAAAATTTCTACTATCTAATCTAACGGATGCCCCTGACAGCATTGATGAGAGGAAGACGCCATGACCTGCCACTTGGCCGTCGGCGAACACTAACGATCTTCCATCAGAGCACGTGTCTGGGCGAGGGACCCTCTCAGGCACGGGTGGCTGGCCGGGTGCCACAGTGGATGGGCCCGGCTTCTACCACCACGCGCCCGGCAGCCACGCGAGGCCACGGCCCACGCCAGGTGGCCGGAGGAAGCTTGGATGGGGGGAAGGAAGATGCACGATAAAGTTGCACAGAGGAAGGTGCATGAGGACGGTGCACAGAGGAAGCTTGGATGGGGGAAGGAAGGTGCCCAGTGACAGGCAGTGTGTCCCCATCACACGGATGAGTCTTTCAGGCAGGGCCCCGGGATGGGAATTATCAAGTGGGGGTAGAGTGGGGACGGGGGCTGGGGGGAGGGTCAGGGTTATTTCATACTCGGGACACTTCTCCTCGGAGCTCTCAGGACAGCGAGCGCCCTCTGGGAATGTCCTCTCGGGGCTTGGGTTTTCAGGGGGCCTGCGCAGTGTCAGCCGCTGAGGCCCCCGGGCCCCGCCCGCCGCGGAGGGCTCGGGAGGGCTTTGTCTCCCATGCTAGACTACATCAACTTCAGCGCTGGCTCCAGCCCCTGATTAAACGGCTCGCGGCCAGGGCCAGAAGTGCTGAAACCAGACTCCTCTAAGACAGGCCGTTTCGGACACGTCGTCGGATGATTTGGGGGGAATTAGGAAACTTCTGTTAACAAACCGAATGCACTCAACAGAAGCCATCCGTTCTCAACGTCTGTGCTGTCTTCGGAGGAAGAGGGGTGGTGGGAGAGAGATTAGAGGGGAATTTTTTCCTTCCTCTGTCTTCTCTCTCTCTCTCTCTCTCTCTCTCTCTTTCTTTCTCTCTCTTTCTTTCTATCTCTCTCTGTCTCTCTCTTTCTCTCTCTCTCTGTCTGTCTTTCTCTCTCTGTCTCTTTCTTTCTCTCTTTCTCTGTCTCTTTCTTTCTCTCTGTCTCTCTCTTTCTCTCTCTCTCTGTCTTTCTCTCTCTCTCTCTCTCTCTCTCTCTCTCTTTCTCTCTCTCTCTCTCTCTCTCTCTCTCTCTCTCTCTCTCTCTCTCTCTCTCTCTCTCTCTCTCTCTCTCTCTCTCTCTCTCTCTCTCTCTCTCTCTCTCTCTCTGTCTTTCTCTTTCTCTCTCTCTCTCTCTCTCTCTCTCTCTCCTCCTTTCTCTTTACTATTTAATAAGAATCACCAGATAAACACAGAGAGACAAAAACCTCTTAGATGTCCCCACACTAACATTTCATTCTTTAACAAAATATGCGTACTTTACTGAATACACACACTTACACTGTATGTAACACAAAGAGAAGTTTAAAATTGATTCTCGAGACTTAAACTGGACATCATTTGATGACTGTAGTTGGAACTGTCATTTACTCTGACCACATTACAAAATAGGAGGGGTAGAGAGACTATCGCTGGGCATTTTTAAATTACCGTTTCAACGCAAGTCTGAATTTAGAGGTAAGGCACGTCTTTGAAAAAGCTGCTTTCTGGTACCCAGTCAGAATGGAGAGCTCGTGCTCCTCACTATCTTCTTTCTTGGAAAGTGCTCATCTTCAGCCTTATTGAGACAAATCTACTTTTATGATAACTGTGACTTAGTAAAGCCATCCATTGTTGTAAATTCTATTGCGTGAACTCATTTGGAAGATATTAGGGTTATCAATAAGTGTTCTTGACTCCAGACGCACAGAATTTTTAAGCATCAGATAAGACTCAGAGACAAAATATAGCATGATCCTCCCAACTCCTCTCCCTCTTGCTTAGAGACAGGCGATAGATAATTCAACAATTTTTACAGAGCACAGGTCGAAAGGATGACCCTAACATGTGGGCAAAGTACTTCCAGCTTTCCTCCCATCAATTATCATTCAAACAAGAGCAGGATAACATGATATTCAGTACGTAAGCATCCACCCTGTAAAAATTGACCATTTCTTTGTAAGGACTTTCTACGAGCCACCACTTTCTAACTACAGGTAAGTCTGCGTGCAAAGCAGTTATGCTGAAACCAAAAGGGATTCCTACTTGGTCAGTTCTAAAAACGGGGTTGGGACACAAGCAAGGCGCCTCTCGTCACTGACGTCAAGGCACTACATGGGTCTTACTCTCGCTAAATGGCAAGGCTCGCCTTTTAGATCGTCGATTAAAAGGGCTCTCTATCATCCGGTTGCTTGCATCACACTGTGCCCGAGATGCCATCATTTAGGCTAAATGTCATACTCAGGGATAAATCCTATACACACACAGAGGGCACCATGCCTCTCTCCAGTGAATGGAGGAACCGGGATGCGGGGGAGACGACGTTAGCTGGAATCATCTGTAACCTGCTCATTTTTCACGGCCTCTCGAGTGAGAAGGACGAGACCAGCCAGGAGGAAGGCCTTAGCCAGACAGAGCTCTTGTGTTTCCGGGTCAACAGACTGCACGTTTCGTAAGGGCACTGACCTGGCCTGCCACTCCTGCCTCAGGTTCTGGCGTGCGGTGAGCGAGGCCAGGATGGCGGTCACGATCTCACTCCTTTGTTCCGCGGGGACCCCCTCTCTTCGCACTTCGTGAAGCACTGCATGTGTCTAGGAGAAAGGATCCAAAAAAAAAAAAAAAAGAGAGAGAAAGAAAAAAAGTGAAAAATTAATAATAATAATTTTTTTAAAAAAAAGCCCATAAGCAAATAAGGACAGTAAATCAATGGCTTTTTTATTACAGTTCCCCTGCTAACAAATCAATACGGTAAATGATGGTCAAAAATGGCCGGCATATATTTTGTATTTAATCAATGTACATGGCACAAAGGTAAACTCTAAAGCCCCACTGCCTTAAGTAACACATCAAGATCCTGTGCATCCTCATTCTAATTTTCTCAGCACACCAATGATTTTTTTTTCTCCCCTGGGAATTGCCTACCATGAGCTATTATTAGAAATGATTTTCACGTCCCCTTCACTGCGAGCTGTTTGTTTTGCCTTTTTTTTTTAAAAAAAAAAAAGCAGCCTCTGACGCTCACTCTCTCTGTGGCTTGCCACCCAGCTGAGGATTTCTGCGCTGTCTTTCTTATGTGAATCATTCATTCATTTCCTTTCCCAGCCATGCCGGCAATTTGCTTATTGCATTTTTTGTTGTTGTTGTTGTTGTTTTGGGCCTCTCACTTTCATTGCTGGTTGCAAATCAAGATCTTGCAAAGAAAGAAAGAATAAGAGCACAAAAATTTTTTTAAAAAAAGGCACTAGAGCTCAATGAATAGCGTTCCAGCTTTGACAATCCACTACATATTTCAAATAATATGTACGAGGATTCTCATGCCTATAGACTTGAGATTTGGGGAAGAATCACTTAGGCTATGGTCATGAACACGGCCCTTAAAAGAAAAATTAAAAAAAAGGCTCACAGGTGAGTATAAAACATTCAGCCCTCCACCCAGCCCTGGGAAACGTCAGAAGCTGCTTTTGGAAGCAGCGGAAACCCAAGCACGGCACACCCTGCTCACTCAGCAAGCAGCATCCCGTCAGAACCTGAGTTTGAGACTGTCGTTTCAATTTTACCTACAACCCTTCGTGTAGGCAGGCATTCTGAGCATGCGCATGTGTGCAACACTTATAAGAACGCGTGAGGAAATGATGAAAAGTATCCTACTGATATATCTGAAATCTGAATGAGCGGATGGATGTCTTTCTTCCAAGTTTTAATCGTGGGACCTTTTCCATTACGTGGATGTCTGTTCACACAACCGGGAGTAGAAACCTTTAGAATTGACCAATGCCGTTTTCCATTGAAGGTTGGCATGTGGCTTCTTTGGAGATGTCATCACCAAAGCCATTGCTCGAAGGAATGACACCGTCACCTCCTTTGTTCTAGTTACCCAACGTGCTCCTTATCTCACTGATGCAACACCCCCCCCCCCTTTTCAGGGCGCGCTCCCGATCTGGTTCTCACGTCACGTGACGTACCGCGTCCTTGGTCCCCTGCAGCGTATTATGGCGTACACTGAATATCTTCACGACAGCTTTGAGAAGAGGTGCGGTGACCCTCTGTTTGTTCTGGTGGCCTTCCCCCCACTGCCAGTCCCCCCTGTCCTGTTACAGCACCCACAGCTCCTTCTGAGGAAGTCTTTTATTGTACGTAGTCTTTAGAGGGACTGTCAACCAAAACGTCCCACGCTCCCCAGTCCAGGGTGTGAGCCAGGCCAACCCGATTGATTCTCTTTTCCAGGGCTTTGGACACTTAAGAAGAATGACAAAGAATGGGAGAAATATTGGGAGGCTGAAGTTTACGAGTCTGGATAGTTTTCTTTTCTTGTGATACCTTGAGTTATCCTTTCAATAAAGTCCCACACTTGGTTCAAATCTACCAGAATCTGCTTTTGTTGCTTACAATCAAAAACCTTACAAAGGAATTAAGAGAGGATACAAACAAATTAAAACCAAGAGAGTCGAACAGGAAATAGTATCTCCACTGGGAAGGATCCAAGATAACCTGACTGGCAGTAACCAGGAAAAGGAGCCTGACTCCCGCCCGTAGGACCAGAATTACGTCTCCTGCACTGGACGATATACTCAGTTGGATGCTCAGTGAGTCTCCAGGGCAACAGCGTTTCAGCCCTCCTGCACAGGGGAGGATGCTCACTCAGCTTCTCTAGGCGATGCTACTGCAAGAAGCCTGGGCTCCAAAGGCCTAAATTCAAATACCCGCTAGGGCCAAGAAGGCGACGTGAACAGATTACGCAGAGGTGACCCGAAGACAGCCTAAACTCTGTCTAAAAGGGCAGCCGTTACAAGCAAAGGCCAACCCTGCCATTCATGACAGTTGGTTTGGTGGTGCTGGATTTGTGAATTTTCAAAGTAAACACGAAATCTGTGTGGGTCATTTGTTTGTTTGTTTTGTGTTGTGTTGTTCTGTTTCTGTGGTTGAAAATTTCTGAGTTTTAAATGTTGGAAACTAATTCTTCTTTTGAAAAATTTTAAATATCATGTGGGCTAAACAAGGAACACCGGAACTCGGACGGCTGCCAGTCTGTGACCTCTGGCGTTAAGAGATGTCCAGTTTCAGAGAGGACCTGGCGTCGGAGGGTCTCCTAACAGCGCTGCGTGGCTCCTTGTCTCTGACGTCCCACGTCACGGGCGTAAAGCTGGTCAGGACATCCATCAGAGACCATGTGGTCTACCACCATGCCTGCAGGCGCACGCGCACGCTCTTTTCCCCAAATGCAGAACGCGTCAAGTTAAAGACAAAGGACACGGCTAGATGGCTCCAAAGACATGATGAAAATAAAATTCTTTCTCACGCGACTGTCTTTAAAAGAACTTAAAAAAAAAAAAAAAAGGTATTCATCTCTTCTTTGCCTTCCCCATCATTTACATTTTACCCAGAGGCCCTTCTTCTCCCTGGGTTCTAACAGACAGGAAGGAGGAAGGACTTAAGACAGGAAGTTTCATGAGGACAGGGAACCGTGTCTGTTAAGCTCACTACTTTATCCCTATGTGCCTAATGACGTTTAATAAAGATTTGTCAAATCAGTGACTCAAGAAGGAACTTGAAAAACAAGCAATGCAATAAAAAAAAAAAATTTTTTAAAGCAAAAGCAATGGACGGCTGCTTCTTTTTAAGAACGTACTATTGTATAAGGAACACTCGTCACAAAAGGATTGGCTCACTTCAAAGTCCACCTCAATGACTAGATCCCATGGTTTAGAGTTTCCCAAACTTCAGTGATTCTAGCGCATTCTCCTAATTCTTGCCAGGTTTGTGTATGAGGTATAGTAATAGTTACGATTTTTCTATAAATTGACTCTTATTTTGAACGTGTTTCAAAAAAAAAAAAAATAGAACGCCAGTGGCATTTATCATACAAAAGAAGATGGCCATACAGAGGAGATATTAAACACCAAGCTGTAAGCTTATTTCATTCCAGCTTGCTGAAGGCTGAGACCGAGGCCTGCTCCCTCTGCACGAAAGCGGGCATTGCAAGCGTTGGGAAACCCCACGGGCAGATCGGTCCAAACGAAGGCTCCCTTGACATGATCACATGGACGGAAAAGATGCAGAAGAGGGAAGAAGCTACTTCCTCCCAGCATGGACAGCCCTGGAGCCCACCTAGCACCTGCCTGGGTGACACCCACAGTCCACACCACGCTCTAGACACGCTGCCCCGCTGCAGGGGACTGCAAACACTCCACAAACGAAAACCTCTTTCCTCCTCCAATGTAGCCTCACACGGAACTCCACATAACGACGAAAACCAGAGTGGTTCCCGGAAACCAGCCGGGCACCCGGAGGCTGTCCCCTTGTCCCGGGGCATCTCTCTGTCCCCTTGTCCCAGGGCATCTCTGCGAAATACTGAGGAACTGTGAAACACCGCTTGCCGCCACCCTCGACCCAAGAGCATTTAAAACAGCATTCACGTCTTTTTAAAGTTTAGACCTCGCTGGTGGGAATGCAAAGCACGGCCATTCTGGTGAACAGCTCGGCCGTTTCTCATAGTTACACACATACAGGTTACGCGTGACCCGGAATCCGACTTCTAGGGATTTATCTAAAGGAATAAAAACTCGTGTCCATACAAAAACATGGACACAAACGTTGACAACAGCGTTCGTCATAATTGCCCCAAACTGGAAACCACCGAAATGTCCTTCAGCGGGTAAATGGATAAACACACGGTGGTACATCCACGAACAATCAGATTCTGCACAGACATCACGAGGGATGAGCAGCTGGTGCACGCATCCAGCTGGATGAACCTCAGAGGCGTCTCCCTGTGTGAAAGGGGCCAGCGGCAGGAGGTTAGACACTGAACGATCCCATTTAGTTGACGTTCTGGGAGAGGCAAATTATAGGGACGGAGAGCGAGTCGGTGGTTACCGGTGACCAGGGCGGGCGGGCG